>PVJX010037311.1:0-17054 GCA_004027295.1 Dolichotis patagonum
GGTTGTCCCCACACAGGGCTGCCTCCTCTCCGTACTCTGTGCTTCCAAGTCCCTCCCAGCCTCCGTGAGTCCTTTCAGTGACCCTGAGAACAGATGGAGACACTCAGATGTGCCACAAACGCCATAGAGAGATCGCAGAGACCCAAACTAATGTGTTCTCTTATGGTTCACACCTACGCCCCCCCCCCCCGCATCATACGTGGGACCTTTAGGAGGTGATTAGGTCGTGGGGCTTAAAACTGATGGCTGTTAAGGTGGTGCCTGGCCGGAAGTGATGGATCCTAGTGGGTGTGACCGGAAGGGTTTGTCTCCCTTCCCCACTCCTCTCTTGTCTGCTTCCTGTCTGCCATGCCCTGAGCAGCACCGCGCCTTCCGCCATGCTGCCCCTCCTCGGAGCCAGCTAACTAGGAACTGAAATGTGAGTCAAAATAAGCTTCTCCTCCTTTCAGTTGGGAGGGTCGGGTGTTTTTTCCCAGTGATGTGGCTAAGACTCCAACTCTGTCTCTGCTGAATGAACCCGACAGATCTATGATCACCCCAATGCCACCGAATACCAGGGTATGGGTGACAGAGAAGGTGGGATTGGGGCCATCATTGTGAGCAGTGCAGTGACAATGTCCCACTTTGGCACATCCCACAGAGAGGCAGGTCTGGGAGCACGTAGGGTGTCGTGCATGCAGAGAGCAGAGTTCTGACTGGTAGTCGCCTCTGGCTGGCAGGGGTCTCTTCCAGCCTCAGGGAGCCTGGAGGCCTGGCTGTTCCCCACCTGCAATTGCAGAGGCCCCCACTCCCCACGCCCAGAGCGAGGGAGCCTGGTCTCCAGTGTCCTGCTGAGCTGACACCATCCAGGTTCTGAGTCCTTCCAGGAAAGGTCTATGCTGAAAGGCTGCCAGGCTCCCTGCTGAGAACGGGAGAGTCCAGGACCTCTGGGGCCTGCTGCCGCCTGCCCATGTGACAGTGCACTGTCCCAAATCTGCCTCAGTACCCTCAGTTCCCTCTGAGCCCTGAGCCCCACTGTGAGGGGTCTCTCCTGGATACAGAGTAGTGGGGGGCGCAGCCCATGCCAGGGCCTTGGCACCTTTGAGTAAACCACTATGACAATGAAATAGGCAATGTCCTCTTGAGCTCTCAAATGCTGATTCCCTCTCGACTTACTTATATGAGCTTACATATTTTAGTTCATTTAATTCTTAGAACAATGGTGAGAAGAGAGATTTTATTATCATTGTTCCCATTCTGTAGATGCAGAAACTGAGGCTCAAGGAGGTTGCCCAAGGGCACGTCGATCCCCTGAGCTCACAGCTAATGCTCAATGCATGCTGCTTTCCTTCCAGCGAAATAGCAGCTCTCCAGAGGGATATCGGTACTAGCAGCAGTCACACAGCAAGTCACCACCTGCACGCAACTCAGCATTCCTGTCTCTCAGGCTTCTGTTCTTGCTTCTCCTGCATCCCGTAATCCAGATATCTGTATCTTCCAGGTGCGAGACAGGCATGGTCTTCATGGGAGAGGAACACAAAAGACATTTCTCCTGCAGTAAAATACTCGTGAGATTGCTGAGAGAGATTAATAAAAACCTTATCAAAGAACGCGGTGCCTGCCAACCCATCCGTCCCTCGGCAATCGGCAGGACTGTAATTTCCATCAAACTATAATTAGCTGAATTTCCTTTTGTAATCTTGGGAATCCAAAGGGAGTGCAGCCTATCATTGGAGCCGTGGGATCATGATCAGCCGCCTCGTGTACAGAACTGTTAAGGGTGAAAATATCCTTCGGCTCCTTTTGATGTTTGAGGAGGAATTGCTCATGCAAAGACGAGAAAAAATTAGTGGAATTTCCAGCGGAGCCTTGCCGGGATCAGGTTTGTGGAGGAGGCCCTGGCCAGGCAGCTGAACCCAGGTGGGGCTCTGGAGGGGGCGCCCCTAGAGAGCAGCCGAGGGCGGGCCCAGGGTTCCTCCAGGGTCAGGGTGCACCAACCACACTGAGTGTGCACAGTAGTACTGGAGAATGAATGGGTGGATGAATGAATGGGTGGAGAATGAATGAATGGGCGAATGAATGAATGAGCAGTGCACGGTGCTTAGTGCCTGCTTGCTCAGCAGAGCCTTGTCCATCTGCTCTGTGTTCCGTGTGCAATGCCTTCTTTCTTCTGCCTTTGCCTGCGAAGCTGCCCCTCAGCCCTCGGGAGGAGCCTCAAGCATCCTCTCCCCGGGAGGACACCTTGATTTGCTCCCTAAATTCTCCCCAAGTTAGCTTTCTTCTTACTTCTACATGCCTTTCCTCAATCTTCAGACTCCATGTCCCCCCTCCTCAGTCACAGCACCTCTGCAGAGGACCTCACCTGCCCCATCACCACGTCCCTAGCCCTGAGAGGGAACTGGATCCCAAGGTTATAGACTGTGATGCAATGTTTGCAGCCCTCTCCTGTCCTCTCCAGCCTAAGCCTAAGTTACCAGATGCCTCCCTGTTCCTCCCAGTGCACTCCAGCAAAAGGAAAAGTCCTTACAAAGCCCTGGGGGCATGGCATTGATGAGCCCATTGTCCCCACAGGGACCTGGAATCATTACCTGGAGCACATGCGACTGTCCCAGGCAACTGGTGGCATGATCACGTGCTCAGTCCCCTCTGTGTGCTCCTTTATGTTCCTCAGAAGAGTGGGGAGTGTCCAGACCCCCCAGCCCACTCAAAGGCCTCTGGCGAGCACCCCAGCTGAGCCCACCTTCCCTGCACCCTCTCACTGGTTGCACGTCATTCTGGTCACAGTCTGGTCACTGTCCTCCTTCCATCCCCCAATCACAGGGCCCAGGTCTGCCTACGGACTTCCACCCCATCGCCATGGCAGAGGGTGCCTAGCCTCGGCAAGGTGCTAGCACAGGCTGTGAGAAGAAGGAGCCCGTGGGCAGCTGGCCTCCTGAGACCCAGGTCCAGCTATGGAAGATCCTGAGGGCTGAGATCTAGGCCTACTGGACACATCGCCCACAGCCCCGGCTGACCCCTGAGTCCAGCATGCCAGACACCCACTGGGCTCCTTTCAGCTCAACCCAGGAAGCCTTGCCTTGAGGTCACCTTCCTGGGTCCTCAAACTCCCAGCCTGGCCCAGGCTCTGATTTGGAGCATGTGATCATGTTACCAGTTGCCTGGAACAGTCGCAGTCTGACTTGGAGAGCTGCTGTCCTCCCAGGCTAAATCTCTGTTCCCTTGTTGTCTGACACCAGGTCTTAGCACTTGCCAGGGTAGAGCAGGGAGTCCAACAGGTCCAAGGGTTGTGGTTCACCCTTGGTTCCAGGAGGGAAAGAGGAATGTGACTGTCGCACCATTTGAGCAGGTGGTGCCACACAGCAGCCCTGCTACAGGTGAAAACTGTGGGCAACATGGCCCACGCCTCACATCCAGGAAGCAGCAGGGATAGGGAGCCAGGCTGCCACCCCAGCGCTGGTCAGGGCATGACTGGTAAGAAGGGCGAGGGGTGGGAACAGGTGAGTCATTTTCCGGTGAGTCTCAGCGGACCCTTGGCAGTGTCCCCCTAAGTCTTAAAGTGGCAGGGACACTGCCTCATAGAGGCAGCGACCCTCCATACCCATTTGGGGCACCTGGCCTAGTGAGACCCAGAACCCGCACTGTAGCAGGAGCTCAGAGACTGCCCATTCTTTCCTGGGAGGCACCTGTCCAGCCCTCTGTCCCTGCCAGGTTGCCAGGACTTGGGCTCTTTGCAGTGCGGGTGGGGCAGGCTTAGTGCCCCCACGCCCTTGGCACGTGCCCAAGGAGATTCCAGGGAAGTGTTCCCAGGGGGTAGACACCTAGTAAATGAAGGAATGTGTGTGGTAGGAAGCAACACTGGTGACTCACGGTGACTCAGTCCAGAGCCTGCCAGGGGCCTGAGGAGCAGCTGCCCGTGGGTACAGTAAGCCTTCAGGCTGCCCACCTCGGGACAGGGCCGGTCCCTTCCCCAAGGCCCGTCTCTCTGGCCAGCTTTGTTGACAAATCTTTGGCAAATGCTGGGAAGAGGATCCATGGCAGGGATCTGGACAGAGCTCGGGTGGAAATAGGGAAGCCGTGAGTGGGAGGCAGATCCTTCTCACCAGAGAACCCGGGAGCCTCCGCTTGTATTCCTGGAAACCCATCTTAGCTATAAGAAATCATGTTCCTGAGAGGGAAACTGAGGCCTAAAGGAGAAAAGGCTGGCCAAGGTCCAAGTGCTAAGAGATGTGAACCAAGAAAAGGATCCAAGTTCAGGTCCTAGCTTGGGTCACCACTCTCCCAATTAGTAGAAGGCCTTGGCAGTATATGGTGCCTGCCAAAATTCTACCCATAAGGTCCTGCTTGTTTCCCCAAGGCCAACTCATAGTACCTACATGCCCTGCTGGAGACAGACCTTGGTGCTTTTTCCATTGTCTACCAAGCAACCATTGTGTACCGAACAACCATCCATCCATCTTTCCTTCCTACCATCTATCCATCAGTCCTTCCTACTATCCATCCATCCCCCCTCTATCCACCCACCTATGCCTCTATTCATCCAATCATCCATTCTTCTATCTTTCCATCTGTATATCCATCCATCCATCCATCCACCCATCCATCACATCCATCCTCTGCCCATCCATCCTACTATCCACTCATCTATCCATGTCTTCATTCACATATCCATTATTCATCCAACTATTCATCCATCTGCCCACCCTTTCATCCCACCCTCTCCCCTATCCTCCCATGGACCATCCACAGATTCACTGGTCCATCCATTCTCCCATGTGTTTACCCAACCATTCACCCATCCATTACATATTAGTAACTCAGATTTTTTCTAATTTTAATTTTTCTTAATACATGTTTGTAATATATACTGATTTCACTCATCCTGGGTAATTTAGTAAGTCTTGACAAGATGGCAGATCCCTTGGTTTTCTCTGACCCCTCAGTCTTCCATGTCCTGCTGCTCACTCTTCAGTCATCAAGCCCTATTCACCCCAGCAGGCCCGGTGATCAACAGGCACAGCTGTGACCTTCAGTAGCCCATGATCCCAAGAGATGCATAGGATCTGCACCCAGAAAACTGTAAGCCAGGCAGAACCGCCCTCTCCCTCCATGCTTGGGGTCTTCATCCTCTTCAGCTGGGGCAAGGGCGGGCCCAAAGGTCTGCATTCTCCCACCAGCTGGCTCTGGGAGGGTGCAGCTGCTACTGGGAGGGGACATCCATGTGGACGAGCAGGGCTTGTCCCTCGTTCCTCCCCACCTGGACAGAACGTGCCTTCTTGCACCTCTGGGAGCATTCTGCAGTCCTTGGCTTTAGGGCCTCATTAATTCTGGCCCAGCCTGTGCTTTGAGATTATAGGATAAGAGGGAATTCCAGAGGGGCAGTGCAGCCTCATAAAACCGCAATTGGTCATGTTCTTCCTGTTAGGTTCCTATAATCACAGTAATACCTAACAGCTTTTGCATTTCAAAGTGTTTTGTCCCTAGGACTGGATTGGATGCCCACAGCAGGCCCAGCTGGTCAGGGAAGGAGGAAGGGAGACAGCTTGCCCACAGTCAAGGCCACCTGTGGGCACCTGCAGTATGGCGCAGGACAAGACTGGCCTCTGGGGCCTCAGCTTCCCCAATTGCAGAGAGGAAAGACACTCGTCCACTGCAGACCCCTCTGCGGTGCCCCAGGACTGTGATGAATGTGGCTGAGGCCAACAGCAACCCTAGAACTATCCCCATGGGTTCCCTTAGGGATCCCGGTGGGGTCACAGATAAGAGGCTCCTTGGTGACCCCGGCAGCACCTTCCTTCTGACTCCACGCCCTGCAGATCACCTTCTGTTTTCTCTACTTAGTGTCACTCTCCATCACTGACTATAAAATATGAGACAGTCCCCAGGTAACAGAGGGCTGTGGCTCACACAGACCTGCAAACACAGCTGGCAACGAACGTGGCCAAGGACCCAGCACTACTGGCTGAGGGAAGGCACTGATGGCTGCTCTGGGCCACCGGGGTCCCCATTTCTCTGAGTCTTTAAGCCAGCTAGAGTCTGAGACAATGCATCAGGCCCCAGGGATCTTCTGCGATATCTCCAGGAGAGGGGAGAGTCCTTGGACCCTGCTTGCGCCCAAGGACGCATCCAAGCCTGAGGTCCACCTTCAAACTCAGGACTGAGACCTCTGTTCTTCCAAATTGGCCAAGGTGAGGCAGGTCTTGAGTATCCCTCCAGCAATGGTTCCCTGCTGTCCTTGGCTTCGCCTCCTATCAAGCCTAAGGGTCCCCATGACCCTCCCAGGGCAGCCCTCAAGCTGTGGCAGGGCCTTGGCACAGGGGGACACTTCCTGCCTGGATCCTACCCAGGGAGTCCCCCACCCCAGATTCTTGTCCATAAAGGCCTGAAAAAGCAAACCAAACCTACTAGGGTCCCTCTCCATCCACAAGCAAACATGTGAGCCCTCTGCGCAGCCCCAGCTCCCCCTCCACACTGCCCACCCCAGCCTCACCCTCCCCGCCAGCTCCACACAGCCTCACGGCTCCAGTGCACCAGAATCTCGCATGTGTGGGCCTCACACATGCTGTTCCTCTGCCCTCTGGTCCCCTCCCATTCCTTCCCCTAGTGCCTCACCCATCAGGGGTCTTCCCAGATGCCCCTTCCTCGAGGCAGTCTCCTCAGATGTGGAGCCACGTTAGGGAAGCACTTGGCACTCTGCTGTCTCCCCGTCCGGCTGTCCATCCGTCTCCCCTATCAGACAAGCAGTCTGTGAGGGCGGGGCCCCACTGAAGTCACTGGCGTGGCCAGACTGCTTGGTGGTGATGACACCCAGGGTTCCCTGAGACACTTAAGAAATCACACTTGGGAGGAGGCACAGGGCTGGGCTTGGGAGTTTGTGCCCAGTGGGCATCATTTTCTTCTCATCCCCTTAACTATCCATCCTCCCATGCCCTCTCCAGCCTGGGCGGTGGGAGCCACAGAGCACACCCAGCAGGAGGCCAGCCGTCCATCTCAACCCTGAGCTTCCCAGCTCTGCGTGGGGACAAGGGTCAACCCATGGGGTAAGAGCAAAGACCAAGAACCTCTGTGTCCCCCCTCATCACAGCCCCCCTGGCTGCAGCACGGTGGGCAGAGGCAGGAGGCTACAAAAAGGAGGCCCCGCTGGACCCCATCACGTGGATACACAAATTCAGCCGTTTACGCCCCCATGAGCTCCCCACTGGCCCTGCAAACCTCCAACCCCAAGGACCCGGTCACAGGGCTGGGAACACGGAGCCCTGGCCAGGTGCGGGAGCCAGGTGTTCTGTTTTTGTGAATGGAACTGCAGCCAGCTTCCGGCTGCTGCCACACCCCACTAGTCTGGCCTGACCACTCTGCCACCCCAGGAGCAGGGCAGACAGAAAGCGGGAGCTGTACAACGAGAGTGTGAGTCAGACAGGCCAAGGGGGAAAAGAGACATTTTTCTTTGGTTTTCCTGAGTCTCAGACTGAGGCGTGGCCCAGGTTGGATTTCCACTACTGTCCCCCAGGACACGCCCAGCCCATGATTGTCCACCTGCACACTGGGCCGCTCACCGTGCTCAGTCCTCAGGCTCCTCCCGCTCTATCTGGAGGGCACCCCACTCTTCCTGTCTAGGCCTTGACTGGAAGCTTTGCTCCCTATTTATTCCTTCATTCAACCAACATTTACTGAACACCTACTATGTGCCAGGCCTCGAAGGTCCCTGCCTTTATGGAGCTGGTATCCGGGGGGAAGGTGCAAATTAAACAGTCTTGAGTTTTTGTCGAAGCTGCAACAACAGAGTGGCAGCGACAATCAGGGAGGAGGTGAGGGGGAGCCCACAAGGAGGAGACAGGGGCCACCCAACCAGTAATGGATTGGATGTGCATTCCAGGCGGCAGAAAGGACTGCTAAAGAAGTAGCATGGGTCACTCCTGGAACCATGGCCAGTTGCTATGGCCAGTGCTCAGGGAGAAGTGGACAGAGGGTATGAGAAAGACAGGACACGGGCAGCTGGTAAGCCCCACTCACCCTTGGGACCAGACCTGGCCAGGGGGGTATCTAGCCAGGCCAAAAGGAAAGCCCCAGAATCCCTGTAGCTCCTGTCCCACCCTTGCCCTGCACCCCTGCCTGAGGAGAGCTCTTCCCCTGTGAGGCCTCCGCCTCCCGGACCAGGACGAGTCAGCCCTGCTGTCTCTTTAAAGGGACCTGAATCACAGAGTTAAGAATGAAACTGACTCATGGTAGGAGGGATGGTCACCAGGCTGGCTAGGTGCCAGGGCTGCGGCGGGAGAGGAAGCGGGGTGACCGCAGCTGCCTGTGTGCGCGCTGCAGCGAAGGGCAGAAACCACAAAACCCCATTTGAAATTCCACCGTGCAGCAAATTGTGTAATGAGGTTACCCCTCATAATGGGGACATTCAAGGCCCACCCGCGCCCGCGGGGCTGGGGGCCTGCTCCTGGGGCCAGCTGATGGTGATGTCATCTTCCGTTAGGACTCCCCCTCTTACCCCCCAACTCTGTTGATTAAGGACTTAAAAAAATGCACCAGGAAACTCAAGAGCAAGCCAGAACGGAAGCCTTGGGTTTATTTATAGTTGATAACTTGTGTCCGGCTTGCTTCACGGGAGGCACAGCGGGAGGATGAAGAACCCACAGGAGCAGGCAACAGAAACGCCCAAGCCCCTGGGTTCCACTGGCACCCAAAAGCAAGCCCCAGGCTCCTCTATGAGTTCCCCAGAGGCCAAGGCAAAGAGGGGAATAGAGTGCTGTAGGGTGACATCACGGAAACCGGGCCCTGCACCCGGGATTCCACTGTCTCAATGGTAAATGGAGCAGAGAGCGCTGGGTTGGTTGGGCAACCATGCACCATGCCCAGCAGTGTCTGGATGCCCACTGGTGGCCATGCTGGGCTGGGATCTGCAGGTGGACAGCATGAGCCCTTCCTCCCTCCCCTCTGGCAGACGTCACTAATAGATCCCAGCACCTTTTCCCCCCAGCAGATTCCGCCTCCGTGTCCCATTCCACACAGTCCTCCGGGACCCCCACCAACAGGCCAGCATGGGACTAGAGGCTGCACCAGCTTGCCCCCCTGGCCTGTGACCAGCGAGGACAGTGCTGCACGGGTCGTGGATATGGGAATATTCCCATGCCTGGCCTAGGCTGGCATATGGCAGGCACTCAGCAGTGTTTGGTAAAGGCGGGGAAGGGAATTGGGTGGGGGAGGGAAAGAGGAAGGAGGGACTTGGATGCCGGGCAAGGCGGTGAACTTCTCGGCCTGAGTCTCCTCCTGGGTTAATTGGGGTTGCTTCGAGGGTTAGGGGAGGCCAGCATGTGAACTGTAGCACGCAGGTCTCCTGCAAGTGCCCTGTGCCAGGAGAACACAACGATGATGGCAGTGATGCCATCCCTCTGAGGACTGGGGGAGGGAGCTGATGTTGAGCCAGGAGCATGGTGGCCAGGCCAGCTGGTCCTCCCAACCCAGTCTAAGCGGAGCTGTGAGGCCGGAGCCATGGTGGGCACATCAAGTCTGCCCTCTTCTTGAGGTCAGGGCTGCACGGGGCCCCATGAAGTGTCCCCTGGCACTGGCCACATCCTGCTGAGGTGCGTGCAGGCCCACATCATACAGGATGGCTGTGTCATTTCTACCAAAAGCCAGGCCTTAGGTGCACCCCACCTTGGCAGCTGACGACCTTCCCAGCTTCCACTTGGAGGCTCAGCTCTGGGGTACCACCAGCCTGCCCTGCAAGTGCCCTGTCCCAGAGTGACACGTTCTTGGTGCCTCCCTGGCCTCCCGGCCCATGACATGTCCACCTCCTCCTGCATAGCTGAGCCCCACACCTCACTGGATGCCCTCGTGTCCCTCTGTTTCTCTTTTGTTCTGAGCTCCAGCAGCAGCAGCTGGTTTCCCAGGAGGCCCTTTCCACAGAGCATCAAACGCCCATCTAGCCACAGTGTCTTTGCTCCGACTGTCCTCTCCACTGGCCAGCAGCTGTCCTTGAAGGAGGCCCCAGCACAGACAAGGAAGATACAGGCACATGCCCTCCATGGCTCCACCACCAGGCAGGGCTCTCTGCCTGGGAGATGCCGCTATGGTCCCAAGAGGGCATCACGGGTGAGGTCCAGGGGCGTCCTAAGCTAAATGCGCCAGTCTGGGGACAAGCCCCAGGCAAAGAGCAGAATTGTCTCAAAAGCAGACTGTGGCTTCAGCACTCACTAGGACTCCCTGCTCTGGGCTCTCTCTGAGGTCGTGAGCCCCCCAGCCCTGCAAGTAGGACAACCAACCCCTCCAAGGCGACTGGGGCTGGGGTAGCTGTGGAAAGCGCCTGGTCCATGGTGATGGCATCTCCTTCCTTGTCCAGGTGAGGAAAGACTCACAGTTCAGGTGGGGAGACCCCTGGACACCCAACTTCTGCCTCAAACCCAGGCTGGCACTCTAGCATGCTTGGCTTCCCCCAGGCTCATCTCCCGCCTTGCATGGGGGGGTGGGGCTCTGTGGGGCAATAACTGCAAGAGAATGGAGGTAAGACCACAGGGGGAGGGGCTGCCTGGTGGGCGGGGCTACCTCTCCTGGGCTTTCCGCCAGCCAACATTCCTCCCTCTTCCTCGGGGCTAAGGCCAGGGTGCAGCCCACACACAGATGTGCCCCACCTTAAATTGGCACCGCGGGAGGGCTCACTGTGCCCACTGGGACTGCTCCAACGGACACTTGACTCTTGATCCCTGCTGAGGTGCCCTCTACCCTTCCCACCTGCTCATCAGCGCCACCCACTGGATGCCGAGGACAGGCCCCCAGTGACTTGCTGAAAGCAGATCCTGATGTCGTTTGGGTCCTCATTTTGGGATTGGGAGAAAGGCTGTCTGAGGTCACCCAGGCCGGGAGACGTGGAAGTGGCCTGAGACCTCAGCAGTCCCATCTTGTACTCCTGTCCTGGGACACCCCTCTGAGGAGCAGACTTCTGGGAGAGGGCTATGGCAAGACACGTCTCATCCCCACCTCCACGCCATGTCTGCTGCTGACATCCCAGCAGTCCCGGATCCTTCCTGCTGCCCTCCACTGACCCAACACTCAGTCCCACCATGGTCCACCTCAGATTCCCACCATGGTCCACCTCAGATCGGCAAACCTCATTGCTGTGGACTAATGTCTGCCTCTGAGATCTCCCCACCCCGACAGCCCCTCTGACTTGTGCTGGAGGAGAAATACAAAATCCCTACCACTCAGGGCGCGGCCTCCCGCTAAACTACGTGGCGCAGTCACGTAGTGATAGTTTTGGTGACGATGCCGACCAGCCTGTGACGGGAGTGTGCTGATGGGATGATGCTAACGATGGTGGCGGTGGTGGTGTGGATGGTGCTGATGACTGAGGATCACAGTGGTGATGACATTGGTGACCGTGACTTTTACTAAGTATGCGTCTCATGAAAACTATATGATATGTAGGTCGTCTACTGCCTCAGTTTACACAAGAGGAAACTGAGGCATAGAGCGGTTTAGTCACCTAACTAGGAAGCCAGGGAACCTGGAGGTACATCGGGCAGTAATACCAGAACCTACACACTAGTTCCTATACTCCCTAGGTTTACCCTTCACAGCCACCTGTCTGTGACCCCTCTCGTGACATGTTTTGTCCCCCCCCCCGAAGGCCACATGCAGGTCTTCCCCAGAAAGTTATCTGGAGAAAGTCAAGGCTCCTGAGTGCAGGTGGTTCCAGAGTACGGGAAACCCAGGGCACTGCCAAGGAGGAACCACAGCCCTGCTGGCACAAGAGTACATGTGCTCCACCTTCTGCTGCCCTGCACCCACCTCCCAGCCCTGGGGGAGCTGACCTGCCCCTGACCCCCTGTACCGACTGGCCAGCTGCAGGACTGGCTATAGCCACCTGCAGGAATGGGCACTGGCCAGCATGCAGCATGACTCCCAGGGACTCTTTCCAGTCCTTGGACCCCTTATTGGCCAAACCGGACTCTGGGAAGTGCCCAAGGTGGCTTCACACGCACCTGAGCAGGAAAACCTCTCTTGCATGGATGACCCTGCACAGAGCAGCATGGATGCTGCACTGTTTGAAGATGCTGCGACCCAGCAGCTTTGTGTACTGCCCAGTCTCCAAGCCAACCTCTGCTGAAAACTTTACCCGCACAATTTCCCCTGCCCTCCCAGCACTGTTCCATTTTACAACGGAGTACAATGAAACCTTGAGCAATCAAGTGGCTTCCTCGAGGCCATCAGCCATGACATAACTCAGGGCGTCCCAAGACCAAAGGCCCTTCCCACCCCTATTCCTTACAATGCCCTGTGGCCCCTTGGGGAAGAGAAACACTGACACTAAATCAATTATTAATGCTTGCTGTGGTTGGCAGAGTCCTACGAGACTCCTAGATCCCACCTTGGCATGCACATCCTCCCTAGTCCCTGCCACTGGGAATGTGACCAGATTGCACTCCTGTAAAGAGGATGGTGCAGCTGACCTGTCCACTTTAAGGAAGGGACACTAACTAGGGGCGGGATAACCTTATCACAAGAGCCTGTTAAAAGCAGAGCCTTCTTTCCAGGTGGTCAGAGTGAGGCATTGAGAGATCCCAATAATGAGAAATCCTGCCACCATCACTGGTTCGAGAAAGGAAAGGGACAGTGTGGCAAGGACTAGGGGCTCCTCTAACAGCGCGAGTGATCCCAGTGACAAACAGCAAAGACACGGGGATGTCAGTCTCACTGCCACAAGCAACTGACTTTGCAGTGATGCAAAAGTGATATGCACTCCGCAGTAGGGTCCTCTCCTGTAATGCTCACTGCTGGTGGCCGCCCCTGGCTCCTGGCCCACACCTATCACAAAGGCAAACAACCAACACTCTACACTATGCCACAATTACTAGATTGCATGAGGTCCTGTTTTATTAAACAGGCATTGTGTTAGGCGATCTGTCTGGCTCTAGGGTAATGTGAGTATCCTGATCTCATTCAAAGCAGCTAAAGTTAAGCTACATTGCCCTGTAAGTCAGGAATATGAAATGAATTTTTGACTTGGGGTCTTTCCAACTTACATGGTCTATCAGGACATGACCTGGTAAGGCATGCTCACCCAGACCTACTTAGGGGCTGAGGAACGACAATGCCCCAGTGACAAATGTGAGATCTGTTGAAGGCTGTACCCTCCTGGGGAACAGATAGCAGCCAGTTGGTTGTGGGATGGGCTGGTGAACAGTGCGGGCTTGGAGAGCTCCTATATGTGCTTGTCTCCAGGCCAGGATGTTCCCCAGGTGGACCAGGAGAAAAATGGCAGCCCATGCAGGGGCAGTAGATAGGCCAAGGTGCCAAGGCTGTAGCCAGCACAGCGCGTCAGGGAACCATGCTGTGTGGTGGACGGGCAGGGGTGCCCCCTGAGGAAGAACCCCCAGTCTGGCCCCAAATGGGGGTAGTGTCCCAAAATTTAGACAGTTACTTAACTGAATGCATTCCTCTCCCAGCAAGCTCTACAGACTGAGCTGAGAGCAGGTGGCCAAGACAGCCCAGAGGGGGACAGTAAGTCTTGCTTTAGATCTCACAGGTGGCAGATGACATCAGATAGTGGCTCTGAGCAATGGGTGGGGCCAATGCAGGATTTTATCTCAGGAAATGTCACAAGCTACTCCAGGCCCTGGAGATAAGAAAGTTCAATAGATTTTTCCAGGTGCTCTCAAGATT
The DNA here is from genome assembly GCA_004027295.1 of Dolichotis patagonum. NCBI lineage: Eukaryota > Metazoa > Chordata > Mammalia > Rodentia > Caviidae > Dolichotis > Dolichotis patagonum. Next base: position 13,636 of record PVJX010037311.1, read on the forward strand.
TTTCCTCAAACACCACTTCATTTCAGCCTTTAGAGTACAGCCAGCTCAGGCAAGAGCATACAGTGCCATGGTCCTTCCATGCTGTACGAGGCAGACACAACTAATCGATCACTGAGTCCTTGGTCTAGGCCTTAGGCAACTGATCCTTGGAGAGGTTGGAGATTGGAGCCCCAGCTTTATCATGAAATCAATGCAGGGTTCATTAGGTCCAACTATGCCCTTTGGCTGCTTTTAGCCTAAACAGCTGACTATTGCAGTGAGCAGTACAAAGCAAGGATGGGACAGTTGTCTCTCCAGGTGTCATTCTATCTTCATTGCAAAGGCACAGGTGCACACAGGAAGAAAGGCAGAGCAAGGCCACATGCACCATTTCTAATCTGGAGCAAAGTAAAGCATAAACCACACAGTGAAGGGGTTTGTGCTCCAACCCAGGCCTGGGTGGTGCTCATTTAATGTTTGTCAATTGACATGACATTGGCATCTATGATCCAAGACCCTGCTAGCCAGGCAGATCCTCACTGACACCGTCCCTAGGCAGGTTCACTTCTCTGCCAGCTCTGGGCAAATCTCCAGAGGATGCAGTGTGGGGTGAGAGGCAGGGTTCCCATTAAACAGCTAAGGAACCGGTCCTGGAGAAGTTGTCCTGGAGTCTTTAAATCGCTGTTAGATGGCACTGCAGATAAGCACAAAGTGGGCTGCCGGAGGGTGTGTGGGCTGCCCCTGGGCCCCTTAAGCTCCACTCCTTCCTCTAGGAAATCATGGGTATCCGAGAGGGTTTTAGGAAATGGCCATGCTTAAAGGGCGCTGCTTAATGTTCCCTTTAATTAGAATGAGTCTCCTTTGACAGCGGCTAGAGCGAGCAGCCCTGCCCGCCCCGTGGATGCGCACTGACCCGGGAATTCCCGCGTCCTGTCTGCACCCGCCCGCTCATGGCTCTCGGCAGAGTTCATAACAACTTTTACTGCTGCCCAGCAGCGGCAGGAGCCCAGAGTCACACCCCTCGGGCGGGCACCCCTGTGGGAACCTGGGCCCGGACATTCCTCTGCTTAGAAGAATGCGTGTGGGGGCTCTGGGTCCCTGCCAAGTGCAGTGGCTGGGCAGGCTTGGCTGGCAGAGAGAAGCAGGAGGGCACTGGGCAGCCTGGGACTGTGCTGGAGTGGGTGGGGGCACTCAGCCAGGCAGGGCAGGGTTCTGCAGCAAAGGCCAGAGCTGGTGAGCCCAGCTGATGGTAGGCGGCAACTGCTAGGCCAGCTAAGGCCTTGGGGGAACAGGTGGGGCTCAGGAGGGTTCACAGAGGCGCCTCCAGAGCCTTATGGGAGACAGGGTAGAGAGGACGTCCTTTGGGCCCTACCCACGAGGACACGCCTGCCCCACTCCAGCCTAGACCTCCTTGGCTCCATGGCAGTCAGGGACAGTATGGAAAATTGTGAGGCCTGGCTGGGCCCTGGCTGGAGAAACCACATTCCCTCCTGGGCAGAATCATCACCTCAGCCGTTGTCCATCATTCATCCATTTGTTCAACAAGTACCCACTCAGTGCCAGGTAGGGCTCTTCTGCTGACCCCAAAGAACACGGTGATGCACAGGCTCTTTGTGGAGCTTAACCCCCTGGGAGGAGCAGACTGAACAAGTAAGGGACTAAATCAGTGGTGACAAAGTGTAACAAATGAAAGAAACAGCCCAGTGGGGGGAAATGACAGAGACCCACTTAGGAAATATGGTAAGGAAGGATCTCGAAGCAAGGTACCCTGAGGAAGAGGCCTGCAGGGTAAGAAGGACCCAGAAGCATAGGGAGTAGACAGAAGGCATTCTAATCTGAGGACACAGCAAGTGCAAAGGCTCTGGGGCCCAAAGGGATAGAGTTGTTGGTGATATAAGAAAGAATGTGGCAGAGCTGGTGCACCAAGAACCAGGGGGTAGTTTGTCCAGAGAGGCCACTGCAGGGTTGGATTTCAGTGCTTCAAAGTGATTTGCATGGAGAAGGGGTGGCTGCGGGTGAGGGCTGATGAGCCCTGCAGGAAGTCACCTTCCCAGCTTGGCGAGGCCCCTGGGGATGGTGCCAGGAAAGCTGCCTTCACTTCTGCTTCTACACATCAGTCAGACTCAGAGCAAAGGTCAAGTTAGAAACACCTGCTGCAGCAACTGGGGATAACAGAAGAGCAAGAGCAGGTAAGCTGAGGCCACCCCCAAAATGCACACTGAGCATGTGTCCCAGCACCCCCAGGGTAAGCCCCACTCAGCCAGAGGAAGCAAAGCTCCGGGGGCACCGAGTCCTAGAAAACGGTGGCAATTGCCATTCTCCCATTTTCCACATGGGCAAACTGTAGAATGTGGCTCAGTCCCTCAAGCCATCTCAGGTTGAAATCACGTTGTCCTCTGCAGGGCCCACGGCCCATGTCCTCCCACCAGGTGACCCGGAGAAGGTCACACGACCGTGACTGCCAGGCTGGGCACAGAGCCGGCTCTCCTGACCCCGTGCTCCTTCCTGACCCGCTCCTGGAGGCTCCTTGGGATTGTGGAGTCTCTCACCTCCAGAGAAGTTATCAGCTCCTAGCTGAAATTACACCTGCACCAATCGAGCTTGGACTAAATGCTTCCCTGCTATCACTTTCCCTAGCATTCCTGGGTCAAGCATCTCCACGTCCCCACAGTCTCCGTGGTGGAATTATACCTATGCCGGTGGCCTTATCTCCATCGACAGGTGGTAATTAAAGTACCCCCTGCTGCCATATTGAAGTGACAGACCTGAGCACCACACCTGGTCCCCCACTGAGTGGCAGACTGGGTCAGGCCTGGGTTGGGCAGAGAAGTGCCCATCATTTTGGGCCTCAAGGGACAAATCCAGGAGAGTCCGAGTCCCCCAGAGATTCCACTATGACAAGCATGGCCGTCAGGTTTGATGCCTGCAGCTGCCCTGTGAGGAGGCCACCATCTTCGCTGTGTAGCTGGGGAAATTCGACTCGGAGAGAGCGAGCCACCTGTCTGAGGCCACTTGGCCAAGAAACAGCACAATCAGGACAAGACTGAGATATTTGGACTCCTGTGATTTTGTCCTAAATGACGAGGTATAGTCACAAGATATCACATATGTTTAATCTTTTTAAAATTTATTGCAGTAAAGACACACTGCCATTACTATCCCTCAGAACACTCCCCCTTGCTCTGAACAAACCCACCCCACTGTTCTTGCTACTTTCCGAAGCAGCCCTGGAAGTCCTCTTTCATGTCTTCAGTTTCACCGCAGTGACTACCTTGATGTCCTGAATCAATGCAAAACATTTACCATTCATGGTCAGTTTGCCTTTGGGAAAGAGCCAGAAGGTGCACAGTGGCAGACCCGGTGAATACGGTGGACAAGGACACAGTGCAATGTTTCCATTTGACAGAAATCGCTGTGAACGTTTTGCATTGATTCAGGAC
>PVJX010037312.1:0-17019 GCA_004027295.1 Dolichotis patagonum
TGAAATCCCTGGAAGTGCCGTGGGGGTGGAATCACCCAAGCCTTTTGGAGCTTGCAACCAGATTGCTTCAAATGCTGTCCATGGAACTCTAGGACTTAATGTTCGCCCTGCTGGATGTTGGACTTGCTTTGTTCCCAATGCTTTATATCCCCCCCCTCTTTGTAACTTTTGGAGTGCTAATGTTTATTTTGTGACTTTGCATTTCAGAAATGTTTAACCTTGTTTCGCTTGTACAGGGGGTTACATTTAAGAGTTTGCCATAGATATTGGAGGAGACTTGGGACTTGGACTTCTCAGCAATGCTGAAAATGTTAGGACTTCGGCAACTCTTGGAGATGGGCTAAATGTCTTTTATATAAAGGTAATACATGAGTCTCTGGGGGTCAGGGGTAGAATGTCATGGTTTATGTGGGTGTCCCTCAGGCCTCATGTATTTGCATTGTACATTTGTGACCGGTTCATTGTCTAGTGTTTGGATTGGTGGTGTTAGTGCTACACCCTCCTAGGGGGTGGAGCCAGGATGTGATGTAATGGCAGGAAGAAGGGGTGTCTCTCTTTTGCCAGTTTCCCCCTTGCTGTTTGCAGCCACCATGAACTGCAGCCCGCCATTGCCACCCTGCCTTGGAGCCAACTGAGTATGGACTGAAACCTCCAAAACTGTAAGAAATAAACCTTTCCTTTCCCACCTTTGGGCATCAGGTATTTTGTCTCAGCAATGAATAAAAAGTAGCTAAGACAATAATTCTTTCCTTTTTCTTACTAATATTCCACTGTACCACTCACTTATTGATGTAGGTTCATCTTGGTTGCTTCCAAGCATTAGCAATTATGACTATAACTGCTGTACACATTTGCTGTAGATTTTGGCTTATACACAGGTTTTCAGTTCCTTTGGGTACGTACTAAGGAATGCAACTGAAGTTTCCCTGTATATTTTTATCTTTCATTCTGGAAGATGACTTTTACCTTTTCAGTCCAAATTTTTCTATTACATCCTCTTACTCTTGCTATTGTTCAAACTCCCCACCCCCCTCCTTCTCTTCACTCTCTTTCTATCTCTCTCTCTCCTGTCTCTCAAATTTTCTGGAGAGATTCTTGTTCCTCCACCTAATATTTTCCTTGTTTTTTTTTTTCTAGTTCTTTTTTATTTCTGTTGCTCACAATCACTTCTGGTGTTTAGTAACCTTTGATTAGTGGTCAGCAACTATAAATTAGGTCCTAAAACAATTGGAAACTGAGACTGAGAGTCCAGTTTACTGAATCTGGGCTTCATTTTAGGGTAATCTGCCTGTGTCATTTACTGTCAGACACTTACATGTCAAAAAACTGAGCCCTCTTGGGATAGCAAAATTCATTGAAGAATAATTATTCAAACTCCTACTTAAATGGCATAAAACTGACTTTCTCAATCCTGAAAAAGTCCTTAAAGGATAGAAGTTGGAGGAATTTCCTTTTAAATTTCAAATTTAATGAATCACACCTTCTACTCCAAATTATAAAATTGTATCAAATTACAAAAACCATACATTTATATTTTACATACAGAAGAAGGCAACTCATCTCTGCACAAACACTCTGCAACTTTACACTCAATGGGTCCTCAAAATTGGGCAAAATAAAGAACGATAAAGAGCCCGACATTTTTTCAGGATACCAAGATGAGCAGGGCTAGCTAAACCTTGCAGCAGGAAAGACATGGGAAAGGGAGGTTTCAGTCCTGGCCGCTGTTATGGTGTATGTCTAGATGTCCTCCCAGAGCCTCGTAGGTGGGGGTTTTCCAGAAGTGGCTGAGTCTAGAATGTGTGATGCTGGGATTAAAAGTGTGTGATTACTAAATCAGTCCACGGATTGATTGGCACCGCCCTAACCCCGGCAGCCTAGATGGAGGATGAAAGGGGCAGAAAAGCAGCTAAGGCACCTTCTTGCTCTGCTACGGTTTGCCCATCATGACCTGTTTCTCCTCTGCAGTGCCTGTCTGCCGTGCCACTCTGCCACTGTGCCTTGAGTCCACAGTCCCCAGCCAACTGTGGACTGAAACCTCTACAGACTGTGGGCTAAATAAACCACTCCTCCTCTACCTTTGGGTGGTTAGGTATCTTGTCTCAGCAAGTAACTAAGACAGCGACAAAAGCAAACACTAGGCCATTCTCAAGGGGCATCTTAACTAGCTAGCATGCACAAAACGGGAAGGGCTGTTGGGGCGGTGGTGGTATAGGGATCAGAGATGATCAAGACGTGATTCAATTCCCCCAAACGGACTGTTATGCATTGCAAGTGTACGTTAAAAATAAGTGCCATGGGGCAAAATGCTAAATTTGACCTTATGTATCATTGCTTTCTTCACATCCTGCACTGAGGTGCACTCAGTATTCACTAATTATTTTGTGGAATAAAAGTCAGCCAAGGCATTGGTGAAATGCAGGGTCAGAATGACTCGGGAGCGCTGAATAAAGCGCGGGCGCCCCCTGGCGTGAAAAGCGGGAATTACGCCGCTGTCCGTGGCTCTGCAGGGTCTTCCGCCGGCACGCCGCCACGCACACGCACGGGCTACGTCAACACGCACGCACGCACGCGCGCCGGCGCTGCGGTTGGCCAGGGGTGCAGCGCCGTCTGTCGGTGTGGGTAACCGGGAAGACCCTTGAAAAGGCAACGGGCTCGTCCGGGATTTGAACCCGGGACCTCTCGCACCCGAAGCGAGAATCATACCCCTAGACCAACGAGCCGTCCGCCGCGCCCGCGCCCCCGTGCGCGGAGGAAGGGCGCCGGGGGAGGGGGGCGCTGTGGGCTGCGGAGCTCGCTGTCCCGGCGCCCGGCCCCTCCCGAGCCCGCATTCGTGCCCGTACGGCGGGCGGGGCTCTGTGGTCGACCTCGGGGGCCAGGCGCCGTGCGGGACGACCCACCGTGGGGAAGACCTCCTTTATCTTTTCCAGACCAGGAGGATGAACATCGTGCCGTTTCACTGGAGAGGTTGGGGTTCCGCTGTGTCCCTCCCGCCTCGTCTCTTTTTTGGGAAAGTGGGTGCTGTTACTGCGAGACCTCTGCGCCTTTGCTCAAACCAGGGTTATCTGGGGACACCCGAAGTTCCTCTGAAGGAATCGCCCCATCTTAGCTAAGGGCCAGTGGTGAGGATTTTGTAACGTTACGTTTCCAGGGGCACAAAGAAGCTAACAGTTAGCATCACGGAGCCCAGGAGGTACTGAAAGCTCTGCTTAAACTGAAAAGCTTGCACGCGGGCCCGTAGGGAACACATCTAAGCCAGTTTAAGCCCTTGGTAAGATGTGTATATTGAACTAACGTGTATTTCCAGTTTCATTTTGGTGTACGGAATTTGTTACATTTAACAATTTTTTTTGAAGGGTGTCCCACATTCAATTTAGTCCGCCAGTTAATCAGTGACTATTTATAGGGTAGCTATTACCAAAAGCGGAATTTTTTATAGCCACAGTAAAAATAGTGATTTTCTTGAACAAGCGAGAAGGAAACTCAGTCCTTTGTGAAAAAGAGGCTAGATTTAAACCAGTGTTGATTTGAATTTTAACATGGATTTACTGCCTGGTTTCACATGGTTATAAAGTTACCGGAGTTTCCTGAACACGTCTGCTTCTGCCCACTTCACTAATGCTAGAATCATAAATCTTTCTGTTGGAAGTGAATGGCCCACTTTGTACATTGAACTTTGAGAAATCTCAGTTGGTTCCTCTTAAATAGGCGGGTAAGAGTGGAAATAATTCCTAACTGCCCTGGAACTCGGTGCTGCCTGTGGTCCTGCCTCAGCTTTCCTCTCATGAAAATCTGTTCTCTTGGTGAAACAGCGGTTGACGCTTATGTATGGATGGGCCTCCAACACAGGGCTCCGCCGAGGCGTTAAAGCAAAGATCGAGACTTCAGTGTGGGTAAGAAGTACTCAGCTTGAACCCCAAGGCCTGGCAAAGTCAGGCCCTTGTTGCACAACCTGGAGTATTTCTACTCTTCCGGAAATCAACTGATTTCCTAATTTGGGGACTGAACTCAGTAGTCTTGAGGTTGCGCTCTTCACAAATCCCATTTCCTTGGCCCTGTGTTACTTGCGTATTCATAAGAGAAACCTTGTAAGAATTTATCAGCTACCAGGAATGATCATCTGTAAAGAACTGAGAGCCTGCTGCTGATACTGGATCGACTTCTAGAGTCCATTTTTAACTGTCAAAGGATTGAAGGATCGTGTTGAGTTTTAGCAGACTACAAAGATTTCCATTGTGAAGCAGATATAGTAATCTAATTTTAGGGTGCAAACCTCTTTTACTTAGGGTGCCTAATATTTCTTATGTATTAGTACATATTTACAGTACATGACACATCTTAGTTCATTTTTTCACCCTCTTTCCCTCCATTCTCCCATCTATCCATCTCCTTCCCACTTGGGAAAGATCAGTTTCCCTACTTCCTATTACCTGTCTTTTTCTTTTTCTTTGGGTTTCTCATAAATAGAAACTATGTTAAATTTAAGTTTGTGTGTCTGATTTATCTCACTTAACATGACATTCTCAAGGTGCATCCATTTCCTACAAATCACTCAGGAGAACTCCAATGTATGTAAATATGTGCTTTATCCCTTTATCCATTCATGAACGTGTCTGCTGCTTCCAAGGTGTAACTGTGAGGTCTTGTGCTGCTGTAAACATGGGTCTGCAAGTGTCACTGTAATACGACTTTCACACTTTTGGCAAGATACCTTAATTGAATGTTTTTTATTGTGTATGTTTAAGTATTTCTTAATTGAATGTTTTTTATTGTGTATATTTAAGGTATGCAGCATGATGTTTTAGTGTCTAATGGAATGGTTACTGCAGTCGGGCAGTTAACACTGATCATCTTATATAGTTACTGGTTTTTAAATGTGTGTTAAAAGCAACTAAAATCCCTGGCAAGCGCGAGGTCGTGAGTTCAATCCCTGGTACCAAAAAACACAAAAAACAAAAAAACTACTAAAATCTACTTTAGCAATTTTTGAGCATACAGTACAATATTATAGTTACTGTCTTTGTGTTTCACATTAGATCTGTAGACTTAATCATCTTACATAGCTGTAACTTTGTACCCTTACTTGGATGTCCCTCCATTCCTCCATGTCTTACTGTTGTGACTATTGGTACTGTAAACGGGGTAACATTGATGCCTTTCACCTCTTGATTTCCTTTCCGATGGATATATATCCAGCAGTGGAATTTCTGGGTCATATGGTAGTTCTGTTTGAAAAATTTTGAGTAACTTTCCTACTGTGTTTCCTGATAGCTGTGTTAACGTCCCTGCTGCCTACGTACAAGGGTTCTGTTCACACCCCACCATCGCAGGTGCTCTTACATCTGTTTGATGACATCATGGCCATTCTAAGGGGTGTGCGATGTCCCACTGTGGCTTTTTCATTCTGTGTTTGATTAGTGATGTTCAACGTTTTTCATGTATCTGTTAATCATTTTATGTCTTCTTTTGAGAAACTTTCATTCAGATGTTTTGCCTAAGTTTTAATCAGGTTTGTTTCTATGCTGCTGAGTTTCTTATATAGTTTGGTTATTAACCCTTCAGAAGATGTATGGTTTAAAAGTACTGTTCTTTTAATTCTCAAGTTGCCTTTTCATTTTTTTATTATATTTATTTTATACTGACAAATATGTACATATTTACATGTATATGTTGTGAAATATATATGCATATAGGGCTACATCAAACTGATTCATGTATGTATTGCCTCAGTGTTCAGTTTTTCTGTCATAAGGCATGTAAAATATATGTTCTTAGGTTTGTGTCTTTCATCATATTTGGGAAAATTTCAGCCATTGTATCTTCAAGTATTAAGTAAAAGTTTACAGAAAAAATGATGCAGGATAATCTTATTATTTTGATTTTATTGGTTACAGATGTATCCATACATGAGAAATGAAAGGTAGTTGTCCTTACCCCATCAGTGTTTTGTAAAACGAAATGTATGCAGTTTATCCTCCCTGCCTGCCTCTCCTTTAAGGTCTGTAGCAGTTTTAATCACACACTTCTCTATTTACAATTATTTTCTGCTTAAGACTCTGGATTGAATTTACATCTTCTAAACTTAATTCTGACTCTTCACAGGGACACTCAGAATAGCCCTTTTCTTGGAAACCCAAACTCCAGAGCACCCTTAACAGTTCTGTTCTAATTATCGAACACATCCTGACTCATCCAGACAGTCTATTCTTAAAGCTCCATGGTGCCTTCTTTGTGATTCAAGTTTAAGTGCTGTTTTTTACTTTATGAAAGACCCTTACATCCATTCTTGTGAGTCAGTTCCTAAAACCCATGCCAGGAATGTCCACTTGGTCTTGTTCTTTATGCTCTGTACTGGGAAAAGGTGGTCACAGGGGATGTTGTGACTAAGACACAATACACCGGTCACCTTCATGTAAGCCACAGTTATATGAGAAAGAGAAGCTCCAGCACACACCGTGATACACAAATAACTTCAAAATCTATGTGGAAGACTGGAGGACCCCAGCGAGTTTGAGGCCAGCCTGGACCACAGCGTGAGATTCAGTCTACCCGCCTCCCCACCAAAAAAGAAGCTATGTGAACACTACAATCCAAATAGATATAAGTGCTTAATTATTGTTTAGTAGAAGAGCAAAAGCCCAAACCTTTACAGAAATGTTAACAGAGATGTGGTGGCAGGATGCTTAAGAAAGAGAAGTCTGTCTCTCACTGCTCTAAGATTTTGTACTATAAATGAGTTGTGTAGTAAGCTGTCCTGTCACGGAGATACCTGTTGGAGAGCGCTGAAGCTGAACACACGTGCAGACACACGTGCAGGGCTGAACTGAGAGTGAGGAGACACCTCAGGAGGCAGGACAGGCCACAGCTGGAGACTTCCTGGATGGTTTTCCTTGATTAGCATCGTCTGTTGCTCTGAGGGGTCCTTGAACCCCTCCCAAGATCCTGCTCAGGGTTTCTCCATCTTCCACTCAGCTCCTTGCTTGTTCTGATTAAATACGGGCTGCCCAGGGTCAGTCAGCTGGCCAGACAGCAGGGTTACGAGCTCTGTCGAGGATTTCACTACTGCAGCCCTAAAGACCATGCCAGGTGTCTCATTGCTTTGAGCTTTCACTGTGTACCCATTTGGGGGTCTGGGGGTCTATGCACAGAGCCTAACACATACCCACAGATTAAAGAGTAAGAAGTTTCAGGGAATTCAGTCCATGGTTGGCTGCTCCAAGGTAGACACATGGTGTGGGAGGAAAGATGTTTGGTTCATGTCAGCCAGGAAGCAGAGCAGGGGAAGTTCCAGAGAGGAAGGAGCCAGGAACGACCGACCGGAGCACCCAAGGTCAGGCCCCCTCACCCCACCTGTACACACCCAGAAATGTAGTTTACTAATCCCCTCGGTGGTTCCCAAGGCAGACAACTGACATAATTAAGTGGAGATTAATATAAGGAGCATGAAGTATTGTTAAAATGGCTTGATCAATTTATTGTCAGAACTATACATATATTTTAGTCAAATGTGAACTTTGGTTCTGTTCAGTTAAAAAAGACATTCTTCAAATGCATAATCGAATTATTTTTATAACTAATAAGAAAAAAATGATAAAATTGTGGGAGGTATCTACAAACAAGTTATAAATTGTTTTCTCAATTAATTTAGACTTTGAAAAAAAATGCATTCACACCTTTCAAAAGCAGAAAATAGTGAAAGGCTTCTACTCACTATTGCCTCCATTTGCTTGGTATCCTCTCAAAAGAGGTAGCAACTTTTATAATTTCTTTTATATTCTTGCAGAAGTTGATGATGAAGGTAAAAATCTACAAATAATTATATTCTATTTTGAATTCTATTCACATTACTTTTCATTTATTCAAAACAGTCTTGATTTTATTTCATATCAGTCCACTTTGAACTTACACATTTTTCCATAAATACCGAAATTTCAAATCTGTATTGTATGGATGGATACCGATGGTGGTTTTTCCTTCTTCCTCCTCGGTGCTGGGTGTCACATGCCTGGTAGGCAGGTGTTCTTCCACCCCGGTACGCCCCAGCCCCTCGCATTTTCATACAGCTAACAAAACGGCACCTTCTGCGGCACAGTTGGGTTGTAGCCCTGTAATAAGGCGTACTGCTTTGCTATTGTAGTTCTTAAACACGCACGTACATCGGAAGGGTTCGATCGTCACAGTGGGATTCCTGACACAAGGGTGAAGCTTTCCTAATCTTCCCCAGCTGCTCTGCTCACTCCCGGGAGCCTGGGGTTAAAAAGCGCGGTCGGTACCTGTTTCTGCTCTCTCAGTCCTGTTAACCGCAAGACTGCTTTGACCTTTAACGGGACATCTCTGTTTTGTTATTATTATTTTGTTGTTGTTGCCGAGAGTACTGTAAAAAAAGAATTTGAGAAGAGAGAATGACCACCTAGGAGGTGAGTTCCTCGAATTGGTGCTGGAGCTAAGCAGGTACCCTGAGGTGAGAAAGACTGAATCAGACACGGGAGAATAAAGGAAAGCCCAGCTGGACTAAACCCGGCCTTAGGGTGTATGGAGGGAGACAGACCACTCCGGGGTCACAGCGCGCTGCCCCCACCCCAAACCTGCCCCTCTCCATCCTGGGCGAGAGGCAGACTGAGGGAGGACACAGAAAAGACAAAAAGTCACTCACTTTTCCCACATACCGCAACGGGAAAGCTGAGCAGCGCACAATAGGAGAAGAGAAACAGGCAGCAGGGAGGCGGTCAACTACCTCGCCAAGTCACATACTGCACTGTTTTAAGAACATTTCAGTATACGTGTTAGTTTGTTTCATTTGCAGTCATATTTAATCTTAGCTCATTGAAAAGGTTTGTTATTCCTTTGTGTTTTTCTGTAGTAATCTTTTTGGTCTATGTCTTGTAGCTACTTTGATGATGATACACAGTGTAATAATCATCGTCCTCTTACGTTAGCTATGAAAGTGTGGGGTGTTTTTCCACTAACAATACTGATTCTATGCGGGACACACTGCGGAGTGACAGACACAGCAGGGGACGTCTGTGAAAGCAGACAGCCGCCTGGCAGGGCCGATCGCGGTGGACGTGGGCCTGCTCCTCCCAAACGCTGGACAGGCCCGGACACCGCAGGCCGGCCGCGGCGGTGCTGGCGCAGGGGCCTCCGCGGGCCTGGGTGGCGCTGGTGTGCAGGCCGTGGGGCCACGGACAGCTGCGGGCGGGACTGCAGAGCTGGGCTCAGTGGCTGTTTGGCGTCTGTTGACAAGGACGGGTGGGGGAAGACACGGGACATCGGAATATTCACACCTCTAAGTGGGCTGCGGCCCGCAGAGAGCTGCGGGGGCCGCGCCAGCCGGACGTGCGTTCGGAGGAAGCACCCCCCCCCCCATTCAGTTGTCTGGTCCACCCCAACCCTGCTCTGCGCTCACAGCCAGATCGAGACGCCCATGTGCGTGCACCTGTGGGGCAGCTCCGGGTTGATGCTCTGGCGGGGAGTGGGAGTTTTCGGGGTTTTTTGGTTTTTTGCAGTCAGGGTCTCACTATGCAGTTCAGGCCAGCCTTGAGTTCACTTTGTGGCCCAGGCTGACCTGGAATTTGCAAGGTCCTCCTGCCTCAGCGTGCCCAGTGCTGGGATTACAGGCGTAATCACCTCACTCGGTTTGAGTGCAGGTTTTTATTCTTGGTTCTAGTTTTATTTTGGGTATATTTATGTGTTTTTGCTTCTTTGTTGGAGGTGGGTCATCTTGGCTGCTTTTCTTTCTTTTTTTCCATTTTTTTCTTTTCTTCTGATTTTTACTTCGTTATTGATATTGTTTGGTTATTATACTTTAAGTTTTTAGGTTTTCCAAGGAAGTACAATGATGAAAGTAGTTCCTCAGGACATCTCGTAGTCAAAATCCCAGATATCCACCAGAAAGACAGAATCTGAAAAGCTGTCAGAGAAAAGCAAAAAAATCACTTATAAAGGTAAAACAATTAGGATTCCAGAAGAGTGGCAAAACTGGAAAGGCCAGTAGAGCCTGGAGTGAAGTGTTTCAAGCACTAAAAAGCTTCCAGCGTGGGATTGTGTATTGCAGATGGATGTGCAGTGAGAAAGTGAATAATCAGCCAATTTTCTGTAACTAGAGTTTCCCTTTCTCCAGATCTGTCTTCCCTTTCCTGAGGTCCCAAGTTGGGAGTCAGAGTGGTGTTCAGCTTCCGAGACAAAGCAAGTGGAGCCCCTTTCTTCTTTCAAGGCAGCTTCAAAACACAGGGGTGAGATGTGGTGACCCACCTGGTGACCCAGCTTCTGAGCAGGTCCCAACAGTTGCCTGGCTAGGGAAGTCACCCTGCTCCACCTTTGCACACTGGCAGTTCAGAACCTTCACCATCAATGTCTGGTTTATTCTAGGCCTATGAAGCAGCAAATGGCATGCAAAACAAGGTGGACTTCTTTTTTACTTTATTTTATTTTAAATATTTTTATTTACTTTAAAGAAGATAAAACAATAAAACCAATCAAAACAAACCGGTGTAAGAGATACAGGCCTAAAAACATTATGAAATCAACAGTAGTTACTGTAATGCCTCTTGATGTCTTCAAAATAGCTGCAGATACCTTCAGACATGGTAAAAATCAAACAGAACAGAATAGAATAGAAACAATAAAAACAAGACAATGAGTGCAATAAAGGACTTCACAACAAGCCAACAGTAAATCCAAAATTGCTACTATAATACGTCTTGCTATCTTTGAAATAGCTTCTCCTGCCATCAGATTTGACATAATCAAACAAAACAAAAGAGAATAAAACCCAACCCAACAAAACAATGGAAACGATATGAGACTTCCAAAACCAGACCATAGGCTGTATCCCTCAGAAGGAGATTCCCCCTATATATCATACTGTACCATCATCCTCTGAACCTATGGTCAGACCACTGGCCCGAGACCTGCAATGTTACTGAAACACCAAAGCACCACAGGCATCCAATTGCATTTCACCTCCATAGCTACCATCACAGCCCGTGTTTTTCCAGATAAGCCAGTTCCTTATGGCTTGGGGCGGGGGTGGCTGTGGGACAGTATTACTTGTTTGCTATCCCACACACTGGAAAGAGCTGGGGTCTGGCTGTTCCACTCCAGTGGGGGTCCACGCATGGTGCTGGTTCCCAGACTGGGTTTGCTCACTGATGTGTCCTTTGTTTTCTGTATACTGGTCTGCAAATGGTGCTGATTCACTGGGAGAGGCTAGGGTCTGGCTGTTTCAGTCTGGCAGGTGTCTGTGTATCCAGACTTCTTTTTTTAAAACACTAATTCTGTCCTATTGCAACAGCAAGCAGGAACACCAAAACCATACCCAGCATTTGCAGGCAGATTTATTTTATGTCAGTGGGTACTTATCAGAATCATTCCCAAAATATCAGGCCTTGAAGGCCCAGGGAGGGAGGTTTTTAAGTAGTTGAAAGGGGAAGCACAGAGGCAGAGTAGCTTGCTCTTTGACTGATTCTCACAATATGCATCACAGTGACCAGCTGTTTCTAGGAGACAGAAGTAACAAGAACTTGCAACAGGAACTGTTACCTGGGCAACTAACAGACTGGCCTTTGAGGCATTTTGTATTCTCATCACCTGGGAGTGGACTTGATACATAACAGATACTAAAAAGGGAGGCATGAATGAAACAATAGCCTTTTAATGAAATTACTGTTTTCATTCACTATTTTGAAGGAGGAAACCCAGACACAGCATGAGTAAGTTACCCTGTGCTGCTTCAAAGCTTCGAAGGGTGCAAACAAATACAAGAAGCAGACACCTGATTTCCTGTGGTGCAAAGTGGTGCATTTACCTCCCTTTTGTTGGGGTATTTCTTCGAAAGTCCAGGAACTTAAATTTTTTTCCTTGATCTTTTGAGAGATATGGAAATGTTTTTGAAAGCTGAATGATGCTCTTGCAAATTCTATGCCCTGAAATTGTTTCTCTGAAGGCCCTGGAGCCCTCCTTCTGAATCTAATCGTCAAGGAACATCACCCCATATCCTCTGGTTTCTGTGGGTGGGAGTCTAGGTTTCCTGGGCACCTTAATCTGAGTTGCAAAACTATCCCCTGTCATTAAGATAGAAGTTTATTTATTGATAAGTAAACACAAATGGACAGCCTACTCTCCAGGTGACTTTGGGTGAACTATGTTTGAACTTGTAGTCGAATTCTCTTACTTGAAGTTGAGTTAGAGTTTATTATGGGAAAGTATATGCTGGCTTGTATTTCTTAGGATATAAAGGGTGATTTTTTTTTCTTGTAGTATCTTTAATGAATGTCTTTTGTCTCATATATTCTGGTTTAATGTTTTTCAGTAAGAATATTGCTTTTTTTCTCCTTTACTTGTCCAGAGAGATTCTATAGGTGGGCATGAGATACTGTTTTTAATTATCTTTCTTCAACACAGGCATTAGCTGAATTAAGAACTGAACGTAGAGGATCAACATGTGAGATGAACTGCTGAGTCTTCTTTGGCCTGTGGTTTTCCACGCATCCTTGTGGTCCGACTGTCCGACTGCCTCACTGTTTTGGAGCAGTGGTTCCCTCAGTCTGTGTTTGACTCACATCTCTCACAGCCTCTGTGTCCTCTCACTCCCTCTCTCTGCATCCCTAGGGCTGTGTGATTTGCATACTTCTATCAGGTGTAATTTCCACATTGCACAACTGTGGGCATTATATGTGGACTCTGGTGTTTCTTGGTTGGGTCACAATAGTTGAGAGCCATTTGCTATATTTTTTGTTATTCAAAATGACAACAAAAACAGACTTTTCTTAGAGTTTTAATAAGGGAAGAAGTTATAGGTTGATAGTCAAGAAATGCTTGGTAGTGTACTTAGGGGAGGTGAAAATATCTTCTGCAACCATAAGAAAAAACAGGACATAGTGGCTTGTGCAGATAACTCATCTGCATTTCTTGACAATGGAATTGTAGGAGTCAGCGCTTCTGACCACTCTCTGGTGCAGGTCCTTGCCCTTGTGCCCTATGTAGGATTCTCTGTTGCACTGACTAATCTCCAAGTGCCTTGCAGATGCTCTGTGAAATCAGCCGGTCTTGTGACTAAGCGGTCCACTGCCTGACTGCCACCAGCCTTTCTTTCCTACGAAGGATGTTCAATAAAGCCTGGGCCTTGAACCACACTATTTCTTGTTTGCTTGTTGCAAGTTTAATACAAGCAACAATCATTATTAAAGAATAGGCATTTGCTGATAATTTAACAGATAATTTAAGAATTAAAGTGGAGTTTTATTGCCTAATTGTTAACCACAATGATGAACTAGTGGTCATGCCTTCACCACATGCCGGAGCGCTTGGTCCCTAAGCTTTATCCATGGTTCTGTCAAACACAAAGTTTTATCCATGTTTTCACTAAAGGACCACTTCAAATCAGATTTATTGAATATATCTCAAATATAGAGTTTGGAGACAGACATACATACTTCCAGGTGGTAAAATGTTTAAATGTCTCCCTTCGCTGTCTTAAAGTCTTCTTCCTTCCGAAGGCCCTGCTTCTGCAGGTCCCAGCACCCAGGCCCACCCCAGAGGAAGCTCAGTCCTCCACAGCTTGCTGACTAACTACTGTCTACTTTGTTGTTCTAATTTAGAGAAGCCAGGTTGTGTTGAAGCAAGAAACATATTTGTCAACTGCCCTACCTGTCAAGTACAAGTGACAATAATGTATCATTTTACCAATAAAAAGTGTTCCAATATTAATTTGAAAATTCTGACAGATTTGCTTTTCTGACATGCGTTTCTTCCTCCTGTTGGTTTTTCTCTCTTTTTTTCTCCCTAGTCAGAATGGACACACATCAGTAGTTGCACGAATGTGAAGATAAATGACACGTGACAGTAGTGGGGAACAGAAAGCCTGGCAGACCAGTGTCTCTCAAGTCTTCTTGGAGCCTGTGAGCCAGATTAAGGCTGTCCGATAGTAGACTTATTTTTATAAAAGCAAAAAGATAAGTAAAATATGAGTAACTCACTGTTGACAGCCATATACCTTTATACCTGCGGATCACTACAGGACGACCTGGCCAGGCATCCTGTGACTGTACTCTGAACCACTCTGCTGTATTCATGCTGAAGCCCAGCTTGCCGCATAGCACACTCCCCCTAGCTAGTTACTAAGTGCACCAGGGCAGTGAACATCCACAGAGGTGACCGGAGACCCAGGACCCCTTGACGCCTCAACTGAGCTCTGGGAACTCTTCGTTCAGCTGAGCCTGTGCTGCTAGCTGGTTGCCTATACTTGTCTGTGATTTTCCTTCCTCTGTCCCTCAGGGTTACACTTGCATGGTGGCCTGATGATTCAGTGTCCTTTGCTGTTACAGGCCTTTGTCTGATAGCATTGAAGTTTGCTTAGTGATCGCTTCCAAAGTGCAGGGGTTAATTCTGTGTCTCAGGAGCTGGTCCCTGCTCCAGGTGACAGCTCGGAACTGTGAAGAGGTGTCTGCAGAAGTGGTAAACTCTAGGCAGGAGCACTTGGCTGGTTGTTCATTCTTGCTTTCTTCTAGTAAAGCAATTAAACTCTAATTAAGACTGAGATAATGTCTGAGCCAAACAAATGCAGTAATTGTGGAAGGAGAGGGAAAGTTGTACATCAGGGAAATGAGATTCAGCAGAGGGTTTCCTTCTCCCTGACAGGGCGACAACTCTGACATTTGTCAGCTGCTGGCAGCCCAGAGCTCAGCAATCCTGAAGGTACAAATAGGACTTGGGGAGCTGCACCTTGCCAGGTGGACCAGCTCAGAGCTTGGGTGAGTCCCAGCTGCCAGGAGAGGACACCTGATCCGTCTTCCTTTCCTCACCTGCGCCAGGTACATTTCCCTCGCAAGATGGAATCTTAACCTGTTTTTCATGAAGCAAGGGAGCTGGTGAAAGGATCTAAGAGTCAGGACACTTACTCTTCTGATTTCTAATAGGCCAAAAGTTTTAGGAGCTGGGTTCAGGGAGCTGTGACTCAAGAAATGCTGGCACAGCAAGGGGCTCACCAGAGCACCTGGGTGGCCTTAGTGTGGCTCCCACTTTGCATTCTTCCAGAAGTTAGGATAAACAGGGGCTTTTCATATTGCTAAGAAAGTCTCTGTTTTCTTCAGCCTTCGATTTTAACAGTTTGAACTCTGTCAGGATCATTAGATTTCATAAAATTTGTTTGCCTCATTTTAGATGCTTTGTGTAATTCTAAAGTAGACTGGCTTTGTCTTTTTTAATTACACTGGTAACTCTCTACAGACATTTGTGTTTAATACGAAGGTGTTCTTGGCACATATTTTCTTAAAATTTCCCTATACTAATACACATATTATGTGACTGTATGATGTGGTTTTATTAAAAGTTTTGGTAAAAATTATAGTTGTTCTTTGAGAATTGCTACTATGAATTTGGCAGGTTGTGACTTAATACAAACTAAAGTAACTGCTTTTAATTTTCTCCTGGTGTTTGGCAGTCATTGCAATAGTCTCATTATTTGAGTTGAGAAATCTGAGCTGGGAATGCGTGCCCTTCCCTGCCTACGCTCTGGGCTTTAGATCCAGAGTACTGAGCATCAACCTGAATGGAAAGTCTGTTTATTTTCATACTTTATGGGATTCGTTCCCAAAGCACCTAGAGAGAGGCTCCTCTGACATTTTTCAATCCGTTTTCTCAGAAACACTGTAAGTGAGTGCTTAGGTGTCTCAGGGATAGATCCCAAATTTGATTCAGAGTTTTGTAATTTGGAAAGGCAAAGAGAGGACTGGAAATAAATGGGAATTCCTTGGACTAAAGAAGATAAAAAAAAAAACCTCAGGAAACTATTTGGTGAGTCCACAAGAGAAGTGGTGAGTACATCATGTCTTTGAGGTATTTTGAGTGTAATCATTTTAACAGGCTTGAGTCTCTGACTAAATATTCAATCAGTTTGTAGTTGAGACCCATTAATTAATACTCCTCTGCTTGTTAAGAAAACTTGTAGCATAGTTCATTGTCCTAGACATTCAGGGTTGTGTATCTTTCCTTAAAACACCGATGCAGGCATGTGTGTATTAGGAAAAAGAATGCTTGAAAGGAGATAACCAGTACCCACAGAGTCATGATGCTATTTGTTGCCAAACCTTAGTACAAACTGCGTGTATGCAGTTCATGCTGACGTGGACCTTCAGGACAGTGAATTCAAAGGGAATTCCTTAATACTTGGTAGAAAGCCGGAGAGAGCTGCTTACCTAAATGCATTCCAAATTCATTATGTAGCCCACAAGGAAATCTAGGAATTAGATCAGAGATTCTGGGTTCTTTCATTTTAGGGAAGCTTTCTATAGTTTGACACAAATTGCTTCTGTAAGAAATGCGATTGGAGAAGAGACAAGATGGTGGACTGGTAGGTAGCAGGAGAGAGACCCTGTCTGAGAGAGACAGCTCAAATGCCAGAATAAAATACCCTGGAGAGACCCAAACAGAGAGAGATAGACTCTCACAACCCAGAAAGAAACTAAAGCGCAAAAACCTGCTCGAATAAGAGGTCCTGGGGCTACTATTAGTGAAGATAAGATCGGCGAGCACGGCACCCGCCTCGAGACGCCTGAATTCCGCCCGACCTGAACAAGCGATCAGCGCCAAAGCGACTGGCTTGAGCTGCCGGAGCCCGGAGCTGAAGAGCCCGGCATGCTTAAACTTATCTACTAAACTAAATCTACTTAAACAAGAGATAAGTAGATTAATAAAAGAAGGGCTGGTGAAAGGATCTAAGAATCAGGACACTTACTCTTCTGATTTTTAATAGGCCAAAAGTTTTAGGAGCTGGGTTCAGGGAGCTGTGTCTCAAGAAGACACAGACAGAAGAATAGAGGAATACAAATGGAGAGAAAAATTTATTGAAGAATTCAGAAAAAACCTAGAATTTATGAAGCAGATTCAAAGGGATTACCAGGAAACTAAAGACTCGATAGAAAGCTGGCAAAACTGCTTGAAAGAAACCAAAGAGAGACTATCAAAAATTGAACACAGGCTTGCAATGTGGGG
This sequence comes from Dolichotis patagonum, assembly GCA_004027295.1. Classification (NCBI taxonomy): domain Eukaryota; kingdom Metazoa; phylum Chordata; class Mammalia; order Rodentia; family Caviidae; genus Dolichotis; species Dolichotis patagonum. The sequence goes on from PVJX010037312.1 coordinate 16,990, forward strand.
TCATGAAAGGGAAGATCTCTTAAAAATAAC
>PVJX010037313.1:0-17016 GCA_004027295.1 Dolichotis patagonum
TTTACAATCATTTTTATTTCAAGGCAACCACTTAAATGCAGGAATTTGTGCTAGCACAGGGGTGAGGACAGGACTGTGCTGGGAAGAAAACTCTAAGTATTCCAGACTATTACTCCATTGGGAACGGGCTTTGGACAGGACAGCCTTTAGCTATATCTGAGGATTGGGCAGGCGGTTGGGAGCTGTCCCACTTAAGTGGAAGTTTTTCAAATTAACTGTCATATGATGTACAATGTTTATTAAAGACAAGTAATGAAAAGGTAATTATAGCTATAATTAAAATTCATAGAGACAAACATAATTGAAGTAAATAAATAGTAATCACATTAGCTATTTCAGACTTAGACTGATATAAATTTGATCTTGGGGAGAGCCCATCTTGTAACTGATCTGTTTAGAGCTATGTGTGCATGATAATAAGAAAAGATGGGCCCGGTGGACTTCAGCTCTGCTGATGTTTAAAATTCTCTGCACACAATGCCACCACTCTGCCCCTTGGAGTTCTTGCAAGTAGTTGATCCCTTGGAAAACCCACCAGCAAGGAGACAGGACGAGTTTGATCTAGACTGACGTCTTAATCACCAGAGAGAAGGCTGCGCTCCTCACCATGTGGCCTTAGCCTCTCACACTGGTCACAAAGGCCCCCTTGGGACCAGGTCTGAATGCTGCTGGTTTGAGCTGGGGTGCTGAGAACAGACAGGACCACTGGCTAACCTGGAGGTTTTAAGGTGTCTTTACAAAGTATTTCCCCAAAAGAGAAGGTGTGGAATTCATTGTGGAATGCCATGTGACAGAGGATCTGCCATGCCATACAGGACCCAATGGCCAAAAGAAACTAGTGCTAATAAGAAGAAACAGCCTCAGAGCCCACGAAGGTGTGGCCTGTGGGAGGAACCCTGGGCACCAGCAGTGCCAAACTGGGAGCCTGCATTATTTCAGCTGCAGCAAGATTTCTATGGTCTTGCAGGGGGGAAATGGGGGCTTTTGCAGACATCATCTCCTGCTGGTCTCCCAGTGGCTCTTTCTGATGGGTACCATCATGATGGGCTTTAGTTTATAGTTTAGGAACTCACATTCAGAATGGAGAGCCAGCTCTCCAAAAGACACAGAACAAAGTGCTGAACCACGGGCTACTTAAGCTTGTGTTTTTCTGAGTGTGTTTTCTGAGTTGTAGCCCTGAGCCGGACTGGCAAAGAAGAAACGGTGAGATGTATGCTAAGAATCCTAATGTTAGGCAGCTTGTGGTTATGCAACTTCAGAGGCCAACAGTGACAAACTAAAGTGCTAGCTGGTATAATAGCACACATCTGGAAGGCTAGGCAGGAGGAACACAAGTTCGAGTTCAGCCTGGATAATATAGCAACTTAGTGAGACCTTGTCTCAAAAAAGAAGAGAGAGAGGGCTGGGGGTTTAGCTCAGCAGCATAAGCATCTGCCTGGCAAGCACAAGGTTGTGAGTTTGATCCCTAGTACAAGAAAAAAAGAGAAAGACAGAGACAGAGAGAGAGACAGAGACAGAGAGACAGAGAGACAGAGAGAGAGAGCGTTGGGGATCTTATACAGTGCAAAGGTCCTGGCCCAATCCCCAGTGCCGAGGGGAAAAGGGTGATAAATTAACCCAGCAAAAAATGTCAGCCATGAAGAAAAGGTCTGAAGAGAGAGGAAACGGCAAATGGCTCTGACTCTTGTAGGTCAAGTTTTGTAGGTCAGGGGAATTTGGGCACCTTGCCCTCTGTAACCTGCCAGTAGTTTTTACTTCAAGTTTACTCAGAAGTGGACTGCTGTCCACTGCCCACAAGTTATCAATTCTTTTTCCATGGTCAGCCTTTGTTAGGGACGCAAAGTTTCAGGTAAGCCCAGACTTGATGCCGTATGTAAACAATCAATCAAAGGAAAAAAGAAAGGAGACAAAGGGTGCAGGGAATATTCTGGCCTATGGTCTATATTGCATGAGGACCCATTAACTGCTGCTGAGACTCTGTCCTTGTGGGCAATTTGAGATCACAGTAGCATAAAGAAATGTTTTCTCTTTTCATCCTTAGCTCATTGAAATTGCATGATATACAAAGCACAATTGAATACAACGTAGTAAACACTTTGACCAATAATTAATGGTTTTATTAGAAACACTGAGAGCTTGCTAGGTATTAAATATAGATCAAGAGGCTTGTATGGTGAAGAAGATAGAAGAGGCCTCTGCTGTTGTCCAATACTCCTACTTCCTTGGGGTTTGTATTCTTGTGACTTTTTTTTTGCTGGGGGGAGGGGATTGGAGAGAGTGATGAACAAGCAAAAAACAAAAAACAAAAAGCGAGAGAAAGGAAGAAATCCATAGGTAGTGATACACGTCCTGCAAAGGACTGTGGTCAAGAGTGGCTCTGTTGAGGGGCCCGGGCATAGCAGGTCCTTCCTGAGAGTGTGATATTTGAGCTCACACAGGAATTATGAAGATGGTGCATGTGTGACAAAATCACATGTGCCAAGACCCTGAGGCAGGAATCAGCCTGGTTGGGGTCACTGACTTGAAAGGTCTGTGAGTTTCAAGCACACACAGTTCAGAGAGAAGAAGCATGAGATCAGGTTAAAGGGCTGGGTCAGGGACAGAGGATATAGTTCAGCCGCACAGCACCTGCCTGGCAAGCACAAGGTCCTGAGATCAATTCCTGGTACCAAAAAAACCCCAAAAAACAAACAAAAAGCTGGATTGGATCATGAAGATGTTGTCTATGGTAAAGGTGAAGAGAAATGACACTACGTTAATCTTTTCCTGAACTTGTCCCATCTTACATTGGATTTGGAATGGAAATGTGCTCAGTTTTGCTATTTCCTCTCTTTTCACACTGTCTCATGACTACTTCTTGAGTGAGTGCACTTATGCACACTGAAAGGAGTTGTCCCTGTGAGAAAACTTACAGCAAAGAGGTCACTGACTTTCATGTGGAGCTAGAAGAGGAGGCCATACAGCTGGTGCAGAGGCCTTGGCCATTCATACTACCCAGTTTTGAACCTTCATTTCCTCCTTGAGCTGCCTCCCATGAGGTATAGTAAAGATTAAACAGAAAACTATGCATAATGCATGAATGTTGATGACACTTTTTTGGTCGTGTTAAGCAACGGTAGCCTTGACTTTATCATCTTAAGCCATCTTAAAATTTTGTCCTCACCTTGGCACCAAAGGCCAGCAAATGCTTTTCTCCATCTGTGATCCTGACAGTCCCCAAGGGAGATAGGCCGGGTTTATCTGTTCAGCTAGAACTGCACGGTACCCTGCCTCACTTCGTGAAACACGTATTCATAGTCTTCCTACTGAAGAAGATCTTAGTTTCTCTTTGCAGAGAGACTCTTCCTAACGAGGGTGAGAAGTATGTCTTCCCTGGCAAAGAATTTCTGTAAGTCCTCGATTACCACCAAATTTAGTAACTTGTCAGGAGGCCTTTCTTTGTTTCTTTCTTATAGAAATGCTCTAGCTGTAATTGTACTCGCTGTCCTGTGGTTCTGTCTTCTGATGTATCAGCTGTGGTCAAAGATATCTAAATTGCCTTGTGTTTCAGCTTGTCAAAGTGAGAGGGGATCTTGCAGCCCAGGCTACCTAAAGTCTGGAGGGGTGTGGCTTCAGGGTGGCAGATTCCTGCGGCTCCACTGAATGCCCATGGCGGGGCTGTACACAGTGTATCTTTCAGCTCCACCATGTACTCCCCAACCATGGGGACAAGAGGCTCAGAATGCAGCAAGCCTTCCATGCCAGTGGTGTAGGATAAGCGAGAACTGATTTGGGGGGCACTGTGAGCTGAGCCTTCAAGGGTCCAGCAACTGTAGAGCTTTCAAGCGAAGGAACACAGGAAACAAGCAAAGGGAGGCATCAATAATTAAGTGGTATCCTTGGGGCTGTGCAGCCCACTTCCCACGGGTTGGGGGTGGTAGAGAGAGGAAAGGCAGGCTCCTAAGTCAGGCCAACCTTATTCCACAGTTGTGTTCTCTCACTTTCCAACTGTAAGGCAGTTGCCCGTCCCTGTCTGAGCCTCTGTTTTCTCATCTGGGAAACAGAGAGAGTAGTCACAGGCTATTTAGGGAGCTACATGGTAACTGGGCTCACATCCCTGCTTTAATGTGGATTGCACCTCACTAGCTTCCAGTTAGAGCTGGAGTAGGTGAGCTCATAAGAGCAGGAAAGAAAAGCATCTTAGTTCACAAGCAGCTCCTACAAAGCAGGCCTTGCAGAGCTATTTTCAATGAATCAGACATCCATGAATTATATTACCCCTGAAATCCAGAAAGGTATGAAAATCAATGGAGAACATGCTGGGGGCAAAATACTTTTTGGTTCTGCCAACTTAAACTCTTGCAGAAAGTAAACCCATGAGGGATGCTTGATTGAACCTGGAGTCTAGACAGTTTCCTGACCACTGCAGTTGCTGGGCTGGCCTGCAGCAGCAGGGGGAGAGCTGAGGAACCCCCAGGCATCCAAACCCACAATTCCAGTCAAGATGTACCAGGGAGACATCTTGTACCATCTTTACAAAAGGGTTTCCATTGCGGTCTCTTTATGTGTACTGTGCTGAATGATCCAGTTTCTGGAACATTGACTTATGATGGTCAGGAGAGATGCATTTCATATCCGGGCACAGGAGAGAAGAATCTTAAAGCCTTTGGCATATTGAAGAGCTTTTGCTTTTCAGGGCCATTTCTCTGTGGCCCGTATTAACGTGGACGTGCTTTTCTGAACACACATTTATTTTGTGTGGGGTGGGATGTGATGGTGACTACAATGGTGTGGAGGGCGGGCAGGAACAGGATATGCATTTACTCTCAGATCCAGTGAGACGGTGACTTGGGGTTGATCAGTGGCAGGACCCGTGTCTTGGCCGCCTGGGGTGAACAGGAGTCACAGAAGGGGACTGTGTGGCATACATGTGCTCAAGTTGCGTTGCTACCCAAGGCAGTGTGGTTCCCTGCTTCATCTGCCCTCACTCAGGAACGAGATCATCAAATGAGAGAAGGTTTTCTCCAATTCCCACCCCAGCTCCGATGCTTCACTGGGTACACAGATCATTCAAAGTGACTTGGAATCTGTGCTTCTCATCAACCTTGGTCATTACGCCTTTGCATTTTGAATTGGTGACAGGAAGTTCCTCAACATTTGTATCTATTACCCCCATGCCATACTTATTTATATGAGATAAACTCACATAAACTGCATACAGGGCAAGGGCGCCTTTGAATGACTTCAGAGAAAACACCCAGACTTCCCACGTGTTGGATTCCCATATGAAACCAGTCTATTGGCTGGGGATTTAGCTCAGTGGCTTAAGTGCTTGCCTGGTAAGCGCAAGGTCATGAGTTCAATCCCCAGTACCAAAAAAAAAAAAAAAAAAAAGAAAAAAGAAACCAGTCTATCTCTCCTGGACCAACTTTTGGGTGCCTACTGCCTGCTTTGCATTCTGCTGAAACAAAAGCAGTACTTCTTCTCAAGGAAGGAGATGGCTGCTTGAGGCAGGGCAGCACACACTCGGGTGAGGGTTCTGTAAACAAGCAGAGTCAGAAGGGACAGGGCTTGATGGATAACCCTGTGTGGGGTCCACAGTGCTCGGTGGAATCTTACACCCTCCTTCCTCTCCCTCCCTCTCAGCATCTCCTGCACTCACCCCAGTCGTGGTTCCCCTGCAGTGATTTAAGGGGCAAAAGAGGTGGGAAAATCCTTACAGGAGATGCAGCCCTGAGCTGCTTGCCCTGGTGAGGCCAGGCACTGTCTAAGCAATGTCGCATGAAGGATAGGTCTCTATTCGTTGGGTTAGGGAGTGCTCAGGAACAGGGCTTGCAAGGGGATGAGAAATCTCTTTTATCTTGGCCTGTTTCCTTTAAACTCTATAGCTACCTCCACCCTAAGTGCACCTCCCGGCTCGCTGAAAGATGCAGAAGGCCTGGTGCCTGCTTCCTGTCCACCCCCACCTTCACCAAATGTTCGACATTCTTGCAAATCCTCGCTTGCCCACTGCCCCAGACTATGGAACAATGTAAGCTGGGCGAATAAAGAACATGTCAATTGCATTTCTCTGCCCTGGTAGCAAAGATAAGGTGACTCATGTTTACAGGGACCAGCATATTCTGTGAAGTTCAAAGGTAGTGTGTTAGTGGAAGAGTTTTCAGCATCAAACAGAACTGAGTTCAGATCCTATCTCTGGTACTTAAAAAAAAAAAAGATGCATATTTGGGCAAAGGAATTCTCTCATCCCGCCCCTTCATTTTTGTGATACCCTGGACTGAATCCCACTGAACTATATCTCAAACCTTTTTATTTTGTTTTCTTTTGGGACGGGTTCTCATTAAGTCACTGGGCTCAAACTTGCAATCCTCCTGCTGTAGCCTCCCAGAGCGCTGGGATTAGAGGGGTGCACTGCCACACCACAGTAAAGGATTTCTTCTCTAAACACGTTCTTCGCCTGACGCTTATGAGAATTGAAGTTAATGAAGGTGATGTGCCTAGAAAGTTGTACATCCTAAACACATGGTAATTACAGCCATCTTGAAGTTTCCAACACATTTCCTAAGCAGTTGATATTACATATGTGCTATCAATTCATTTGGGCAGTCGATCAAGAAGCATTAACGTCTATGAAACATTTACTGAACAACAGCAAGATCCAATCCAGATGAAAACACAAGCACAGCTGTAGGCTGGACAGCAGTCACTTGCTTTGTATCATGGGGAGCTACGGGACATCTTGCTAGAGGAGCGAGGGCCAAATGAGAGGCACCGAGGGCACCGGCCTTCCTCTCCAACAGAGTTCAGGCCAGCACCTCAGCCCTGGGTCAGTTTTTCAGACGCTCACCCAGTATCTTCAGTAAGCCAAGTTTGCTGAGTGCAGAAGCCACGGAATCACTGCACCCAGCAGTGGCTGCCGACCGCCTGGAAAAGCAGCTCTGTCTCTTGGTAAAGTTGCAACACAACAGTGTGGAGGTGGCTAGCTGTGACTGGGGACTGGCATTCTGAGACCTGACTGTGGAGTCAAATCTATTTACTTTTAGAACGTATATGGGGCCAGGTGTGATGGTGCATGCCTATAATTGCAGCTACTAGGGAGGCTGAAGCAGAAGCATCACAATTTTGAGTTCAGTTTAGACAATTTAATGAGACTTTTATAAAACATATATAAATATATAAAACACATTATATATATGAAAGTGTAGGGAGTGGAGAATTGTGGATTGTCAGCAAATCTGCTCAAGGGCAAGATGAACATTTTTATTTTCTAGAGTATTTGTTTCTTAACTGTTGGAGGAAGGGAAGGGGGAAGGACTCCCCGCTCTTCCTGTGGACTCTGCTCTGTGCCTAGCTGGAGCTGGAGTGGTTTGGATGAAGAGTGGTGTCCTGGGTCCTTGGCATCTTTCTGCCTCGTGTTTGCCCTGTGTCCTGGGGATCGTGCCTCCTCTCCTGAGTCCTTGGTATGTGAGCTGACATGGTTATTGCTAAAGTTTCTTGTGAGCCCAATGTTCTCATGGTTGGCATTCATGGAAAATACAGTTTTTGAGGCTTACTGGTTGGACTTTTCCTGCAGTAGTATGCTAGGGGTTTCTGAATATTGTGTGCCTCCCAGGGGGATTAATCTGCCACCTTCAAGTGGTGCCTGGGAGATTAATGATGGAGTTGGGAATTCCTAGGCCCTAGCTTCATGTTAGGCAACCGTCACTGCACAGTGGATCAAAACCTAAGAAACACTTTTTGACTGGTAGGGAGGAGCCAGCTTCTTGCTTACAGCCTGGAGTCATCCACGTCCTCTGTTTCATGGGCACTGACTAGGCAAGCTACAGCTCATTTTGCCCTATAAACAGCTGAATCTAAAAATTCGATTGTTAACTTATCCTATGGCCTACAAAGTTGGCTAAGTTAGAAATGCCTTAAAGACGGAAACACCTTTGTACAGTCTAACATTTGCTCTTCCTTTACTCGAATTCATTCATTCATTCCACTGATAACATAGAGCCGTGATGGCAAATCATTTAGAGCCTTCAGTGATACAAACAGCCTGTGGCAACACGTGTGCCAGGGCCTTGCCGCCACTCTCTTAGGGCATCTACTACCCATCAGGAGTTCAGCTGGGCATTGGCAATTCAATATTAATAGAACCAGGCACTGTCTTTGCTCTTATGATGTTTATAGTCCACCAGGGAAAAAGATACCCGTGCAATGCCTGAACACTGAATCGAACAGTGTGTGATTTGAGCTTGGGGAAGTAGGAGGAGGGAAGGGTTCAGCTTTGTGGAGATGCAGTGCCTGCCGCTCCTACTCCACCCTCTCTCTTTTCCACCTATTTGGTTATGGAGAATGACAGGTCCAACCAGCAGGCTACATTTCCTGTGGTAGGCAGAGGAGGCTATGTAGCTAATCTGGAGCCAACATGGTAGGGTAAAACTTGTTGTAGGGACTCCTGGGAAACTCGTAACGGAGGGGTAAGCATCTGGTGATGACCAGAGCCCCAAGGAAGCAAGTGCTAAGACTGAGGAAGGGTCCTCTGTATTACAAATGGGGGGCTACCAGGCAGCCCCAGCAGCAGCCTTGAGCAGCCCTTCAGATGCTCTCTGTCTGTCTTGTTTGATCCTTTACTTGGAAAAGGGTCTTTATTGTCAGAGATGCATATAGTTGCCAGTTGCTACAGTGTTAACATGGAAACCTGAGCTGGGTGGGTAGGTAGGAGGGGGTGCAGGTATTCAGGGCTGCTGGGGGGTAGCTGGGCAAGGTCCTGGGTGGGGTGGGGTAGTGGAGCTTGGAGAAAGCCTCCCAGCAAGAAGCAACACTTGTTCTTGAAGTTGGAAGTCCACTGTGGGTGAGACTCTGAGCTGGGCCGGGCATGGTGTTGAATGGGCTGGGAGGTGGACCGGGTCTATACACACAGGCCTGTGTGGATTCCGTAGCAACTTCAGGCATTTTTGTGGGAGCAACAGAAAGTCACTGAAGAGTGAAAAGGGAAGGTTAAGATGATCACTAACTTTTAGTTTTATTATGTGAAACTGTTCCCAAATAATGAGGATTAAGTTGACATATGAAAAGTAGTCTTTAAAAAATAAGCCAATGAAAAATAGTCTTTAAAAAATAAGCCAGGTGTGGTGGTTCATGCCTGTAATGCCAGCACTCGGGGGGCTGAGACAGGAGGATTGATGCGAGTTTGAGGCCAGCCTGAACTGATTAGCGAAACTCTGTCTCAAAAAGACAAAAAGAACCACACATTGCCATGCTGTCTAGTGAGAACTATTAAAATTGTCAGATACTTTTGGACCATCTCAACTCTTGGTAAAAAAATTAATAACAGTATGACCATGAACCACCAAATGATGTTCAGACAATGAAAGATCACATAAATGACAGTGGTTGAATCACATTATAATGGAACTGAAAGACTCCTATTGCTAGTGACATCATAACATTGTAGTGCAACGCACTACCCTGTGTATGAGGCCACTGTTGGCATGAACACTCCTATTCCCCAGGAGCACTATGAGAATATAGCAGACGCAATCATACGTGGGACGCAATGCTGGATAATGATAACGACTGACTATGTTCGTGGTTTTTGTGTTTACCACCATATGCTTTTAACTGCTACTTTGGAGTACAGCCCTACTTATAAAAAAGTGTCCTATAAACAGCTGGTATTGTGACTCTAGCCGCAGCCTCAGATGTCTCTTGTTTATTGCATCAAGGGACCAAGATGAGTAAGTAGCCTACACGGTCTGGATCTGTGAAGTGCACACTCTGAGGTATTCACATGACAAAGTCCCTGACCGAGGTATTTCTCAGAACGTGTCCCTGTTCCTAAACAGTTCTTGACTGTAATGACAATGTGCTGAGTGCTTACTAAGTGCCAAATGCTCTACCTATTTTTAAACTTCACCACAACTTTAGGATCTATCTTAAGATAAATAATGGAACTAGATTACAACAGGATTAAAACGGGATTCAAACTGTGTTTGAATTTCACCCCTGAACACATTTCTTAGGGCACCCAATCTTAAGGACCTCCTTGAGAAATAGAGACAACAATTGCTTTTTGGGTGCCACAGAAGTAGACTGATGTGATGTTTGTAAAGTACTTAGCACTGTATCAGACATACAAGCAGTTTTAAAAGTCACCTTAAGGTTGCATTACAAACTCAGATACAATGCAATCAAAGGGATTAGGATACAGACCGGGAAGGGTCCCTCCCCCGCCTCGCTCCTCCAGCCGACCCACATGCCTGACATTCCAGCCGCTGCCCTTTGGGGAGTCCAGGTTGACACGCAGATTTTATCGGGTGCTGTTTAATGGCATTCATTTAAGTTATTAGCACCTCACCCCTAATCAGATTAACCTCAGTTGAAAAAGAAGTACTGGGCCCGGAAATGTGAGGGAAAAGGTAATGAGCAGGGTTCACGGGACACAACTTGGAGGTCCTTAACCCTTGCAGGGTCTTGTAGAATTTGGGGAAGGGACAGCAAAGGGGCCTGCAGAGCAGTGCACACAGGGAGCCCAGGCGGTGTGACACAGGGGCAGGAGCTTGTGCACTTAGCCTCGGCGTGCACTGAGGCTGCTGTTGGGATGAATGTGCTTTTATTCAATGATTTATTTACATTTCCTGGGGTTTGGTCATCCTGTCATTTCTCAATCCCAACATTTTGGGGGAGGCATGAAGGCTTGTATGCTGGGGGTCTTTTTTAAAGGAATGGATTTTAATTTTTGAAGCAAGCTTACTTGTACAGAAAAATGGAGCAGAGCACAGAGTTCTATACTTCCTCTCACCCCTTCTTCCAGTTATTAATGTGGCCTTGGTGCGATACATTTGTTGCAGCTGAGGCCCTGCTATTGATACATTCTTCCTGACTAAAGCCCACCTGCCCCCATTGGGGCTCCCTGCATTCCTAATGGTCTGCCTAATGCATGGCGTTTAAGGCTCTGCCTTTTCAGCACCCTACAGTCTCCAGATGATTCAGGTCCTTATCCTCAGAGGACCAGCACTACTGCTTTCCAGCTGAGCCCTGATTGGTAGTGGCTGTGTGTGGAAGAGCCCCTGAGGGGCTGCTAAACCCTGTCTTTACTTCCAGCCCCATTTATTTTTCCCTTGCACCTTTGCTTTTCTTTTATTGACACTTTTTCCTCTGAGTTTCAAATATTTTGGCAAGTGCTTAATAAAAGTCTCAGAGGTCTTTTGCATTGAGTGTACAATTGACTGATTTGTGGAAGTTTAGAAAAAAAAATCCTAATGCCTGGGGCACATCCTGGTTCAGCTGAATCAGATTTTCTGCAGGCGAGAACCAGGCAGAGAGACTGATCCACCATCTCCCTTGTGATCCAAAGGGCAGCCATTGTGTCAGGCCCTGGACCTGTAGTGATTGATGTATTCTCCTTCAAGGAGTCTTGCTGTAGGCAGGAAGAGACAGTAGGCTTCTCTTTCCATGGGAGGATGGCTGTGGCGAGAGCAGTCATACCCTAGCACAAGTCCACAGAGTGACAATTATGGGGTGCTGAGGGCCACCCTGTTTGAAGTAGTGGGAAATGGGGAAACCTAACTGCATACTCATAGTAGACTGTTATAGGGAAGCTGCACCTCCAGGCTCCAAAGCTTAGCCAGCAACTCTAATGAATGAGGCAAGCGCGTATGCTTTGACACACAGGTTGAGAGTAAAGTAGCTCCCGGCTGGGTGTAGTACACTCCATCACAGAGCAGGGGACCAGCAGGTGCAAGGACCTGAGTTGCATCCCCAGAAAGATGGAAAGAAGAAAGGCAGGGAATGAGGAAGAGGGAAGGAAGGGGGAAAGAAGGGAGGATGGGAGGAAAAAGAATAGAACAGGAAAAAGGAAAAGAAAACAAAAGGCATAGCAAGCTGGGTTTGCACATGGGTGCTGATCTGCCCGGATGCCTGACCAGCAGAGACAAAGCTGGTACATCCAGGATATCAGCTTTGCTGACATAGGGAAAACATCTCCAGGGTGTTGTTAAGTGGAAAATATCAGGACCAGAATAGCATGAAGAGGATCACCCCTTTAGGTAAATAAAAAACAAGCCTTAAAATAGACATGCGTGTACATATTGGGCAATAAACATGGGGACAAAGAGCCAGAAAGAAGCACTGAGTCTGTGCAAGATTACCTCTGGGGAGGGAATTGGGCCCCAGGGCAGCCTGGGCTGGTGAAGGGACACTGTAGAATTTTGCTGTACGTTATCTGAAAAAAAAAAAAAAAAAAAGGAATGGTGAACATATGTTCAGATATTATACGTATAATGAAAAACATAGGTTTTTGTTTTTACTAGAAGAAAAATGCCTTTGGGGGCCGAAGTCCTGGGTTAGCTGGAGCCCTGGATTCATCACTTATTACCCAGGTTTGCCACATGATCTTTATGTACCTCAGTTTCCTCACCTGTGAAACGAGATAATACTATTTCACAGTCCACAGGGTGATAGTAAGACAAAAGAAATTGAGATATATGATCTTGGGCATGGATGAAAATCTTCAGCTAAAAAGACTGGCTCAGGTACCACGAAAAGGTGGAAATGGTTTCCTTTAAGCAGTCGGCCCTGTGGAAGAATGGAAATGATCAATGGGAAGAGTGTCACTTAAAAGGTCTCTACTGGTGGGGTTGCGCATTGGTTATACCTTACATTTCTAGTTAAACCCCTCTGCTCCTATTCCTTTAACTATTATCTATCATTAAATGTATGCATCAGATATGTACTAAGCAAATGCTAAGGGCTGAATCTTGTCTTTCGAAAAGCTATGTTTAAGTCCTCTCTCCCCCACCAGTGTGTGATCTGATTTGAAAGTTAGGGATAGTGTGAATGTGATTAGTTAAGACAGTGCCATACTGGTGTAGGATAGACCCTTAGCCCAATAGGACTAGCAATCTTACCATAGAAAGGAAAGGGACCCAGAGACACAGAGACTTGAAGGGACACTGTCAGGTGAAGGTGGAGGCAGATGAGTGCTACAACTGCAGGCCAATGTTTCTAAGGTTTCTGACAAATCCCTAGGATCAGGAAGGGGTCTTGGAGGGGCATAACCCTGGGCACCTTACTCTGAGATTTATGGCCTGCAACATCGAGAGTTGACAGATTTCTGTCTTCTTAAGGTGCCCAGTTGATTGCATCAGTCCTAGAAAACTAATACAGGGAGCAAGATGGGGAGGTGAAGAAACACACGTGAGCTCTGGAGTTAGATGGATCTGGGTTTACACGCTGTGATCACCATACTACCAGCTGTGTGATACTAGATACACTAACATACCTGATCCCTCCTGTCACTGATAGAGACCGAGGTAAAAGTGTGCTTGTGGCACAGAATCATCAATGCCATCAAGTGAAATAACATATAAAATACTGATTACAGTCCTAAAATACTTAGCACACGACAGACACTGAGACATCAGATTCCCCATGAGCACTGCATGCTAAGTAAGCACTCCACCACAGAGCTGCCTCCCAAGCACTGGAGCTCTTCCTAAGTCTTGCGTTAGACATAAATGTGTTATGAAATTTAGGAAGACATTGTCCTCGACAGAACGAAAGCTGGGACAAAGCTAAGTAGATCAAATTCTTTATCTCAATTTGACATTTTTTTCTACAGCTTCCTGTGGGATGCTGGAAAGTTCCACTTGGTCCATCCAGGCAGAAACCAATCTGTTTGCTGGTGTGGTGGGTACCTTTCATTGGAGCCCTGGGATAGGGACTATTTTAGCCTCACTTTATTTGATTGTAACATTTTTCATTTTTTATTTTAAAGAGGATAAAACTAAGAGAAACAAAACAAAATAAAACCAACTAAAATAAACCAGTATTAAAATAAACCAGTATAAGAGATACATTATAAGGATTCAGAACTTCAAAACCTTATGAAATCAACAGTAGTTACCATAATGCCTTTTGTTGTCTTCAAAATAGCTGCAGATACCTTTGGACAGAGTAAAAACTGAACAGAACCGAGTAGAATAGAAACAATAAAAACAAAACAATGAATGCAATAAAGGGCTTCAAAACAAGCCAATAGTAAGTCCAAAGTGGCTCCCATAATATGTCTTGCTATCTTTTAAGTAGCTGTTCATGCCATCAGATTTAACATAATCAAACAAAACAAAAGAGAATAAACCCAACCTAACAAAACAATGACAATGATGTGGTTTCCAGGTGGGGATCGCCTCCTGGTGAAGCTGGTTCTCTCCCCTCGCAGTCTGCCAATGGTGCTGACTCACAGAGAGAAGTTTGGGGCTGGCTCAGCCTCACTTTATTTGAGAAATGAAGGGGCATCTTTTCTCCTAGCTTCTAACCTGAGCACAGAACTCTTTGCACTTCATTCCCAGTCCAGGATACTGGAGCAAAATAAGTGGCAAGATGCTCCTTCTGTCACAGGCCTTTGTCCCTGCTGCCTTCCGTGGTGTATGGAATCCTTGGGTGCCATTTCCAATCCTCTCATCATGACTTGTGTAGCAAGCAGGTCTGCCCAGGCTCCACCCTGAACAGTCTAAGTTCCCCAAACCTGCTTCTCTCTGCAGCTCTGTGTCTCCTGCTTCCCGACTGGGGCCCAGGCACCCTAGAGAATCCACTCACTCTGGCTCAGCTGCTAGGGCCACCCATGGGCAGTGGCATACAAGAGTTGTGGTAAATGCCCCAGCCTTTGTCCTCCAGCACTGGGTTCTGATATGCACTCATTAGCTCCTCAAGATTCCTGTGGGGTCTAGTGCTGTTTTTTTAGTAGTGGTCAGTGCTAAGTATTCTTGTAATCACTCTTCCCTGCTCCCCGAAACCTCATTTTCAAATAAGTATTTGTCTCAAATTCTCTTTTTGGGAAAATACCCATTGCAGGCAATTTTCAAGATGGAGAGCAAACATCTGGAAATGGAAGCCATCGCCCCAGCTTGTAGCCACTTCCACCATAGCCAGCACACGACTCGCACAAGCACACGAGTTCAAACTTCTGGTCTCTGCTCCAGCTTTTTGCACGCCCTGCCAGGTAGGTTTTGCCACTCCATCTTCCAAGTCTACAACCCCTTGATAATTACTGCAATTGAATTCTTCTACCAGAAAGTCCCATTAAGGGAAGGGCTTTTGTTGTTGTTGCTGTTATTCTTTGTTAGTTCCTGTAGCCTAGAGGAGATCTCTGACAGCAGCTGCTCCACAAAGGTTAAATCTACTCCTTGTCCAAGCTTTCACTGACAGCAGAAGTGATGGTGGCATAACACAGAACTCTAGTGGCCTTGGCTCTGGTACCCAAGCCTGCTGAGGTCCTTGCCTTTTCCTGGGGAGGTTTGGGGAGATCTGTATACTTTCCTCAGGGGTTGCTGATGTCTTCTTTCTTCTCCACCACTTCAGAGGCTTCTCTTAGCAAATATGTGGTCCCCTCTATTTTTCTCTCCCTACCAGGAATTACCCTTTTCAAAGAGGGCTCTTTTCTTTAGTAAGTTTGGTGGAGAAAATGCTCCACCAAACTTACAAAAGCATTTCTTTCTGAAGATGTGCCACCTGCCTCAGGCAAAATGAAGTGAAAAGGTCAACCTGATCCCAGCTCCAACCAGTAAAACTTTAGAAACCTGTCCTGGAAGGATACATTCCAGTGAGAAAATGTTCATAACATAATATTAAAGGAAATAACCAAGGTATGGATGCTTTTTTCATTTGACACTGTATCTTCACACTTTTTCTGAGTCTGGACAAATAGCTGCTTTGTGCATTTTCTTTTCCTTCCTTTTCTTTGTTCAGAATAAAATCTCTCTGTATTACGCAGGTTGGCCTTAAATTCCTAGACTCCAGTGATCCTTCTGCCTCAGCACCTAGGGTAGCTGAGATTATCGGTGCACACTGATGGGTCAGATTCAATGCCATAATTTTTTAAATAGATGGTGCATGGCATTCCATTGTATGGATGCATCTAAATTTAACGAATGTTCCTCTGAATAACAATTTTTCACGTGTGTGAGCAAACTTGCGGAATAGATGCCTATAACTGAAATCATTGACTTAAGGAGTATGTGAATTTGGAGTTTTGACAGTTTGGCAAATGTTACTGGATAGAAGACGCATCCGTTTGCACTCCCATTAACAATATGTGAATGTAATTTACCAACCTTATAGATGGAAAGATAGTGCTTTGTAGCTATAATTGCGTTTACCTTAATTTTATTGAGGTTGGCATCTTTTCATATATTCAGGAACCATCTGGATTTCCTTTTATATAAACTATTTCTATTCTTTGTCCATTTTCCATTAGATTATAGATTTGACCCTTTTATCATTTATATGCTAAAGAGCCTTGGCCAATCATGAGTTATAAATATGCTTCCCAATTAGTTGCTTATATTTGGACTTAAATGAAGGATTAATAGTGCGTTATTACTATTATTTTGTTTTGTTGAGGTTGTTAAAAGTTTTTATAGGTTATATTTCATTACTTAAAAAAAGCTCTGAGTTTTGTTTCATATTTCACATGAAGTTATAAATACTTTTCATATTACTGCTAGTAATTTTATGATTTCATTTAAATCTTTTATGTATCAGAATCTATTTTGGAGCTACTTACAAAGTAGTGATTGCATTCATCATTTCTTCAGGTAAGCCAACAACATTGATTTAATATGAAACATTTCTCATATACTTAAACATATTTCTGAATATTCCAGTTGGCTTTAGTGATTTATTTATATTATGATTATTGAGGATGGGTTTTTAGACATGGTAGTTTTTTTTTTTAGACATGGTAGTTTTAACCTTTTTTGTTATTCTAATTTTTCCAGGAATTTCCTGGTTATTCTTGGTAATTTTTCCACGAGACATTTAGAACTGGCTAGTTTCGTTCCCCTGAAATTACCCCTCCAGTGTTTTTATTGGGATCCCATGGAATTTATAGATGCCCTATCTGTGACAGCTTTATGACACTGAGGGGCTGAGAACATGGCGTGCTTTCGCATTGTCAAACCTTCCTTCGTGTCCTTCAGCACCATTACAATTCCAGACTATAAATCCTGTACTTTCTCATTAAGTTTATTCTTAGGGATTTTTTTTCTT
>PVJX010037314.1:0-17034 GCA_004027295.1 Dolichotis patagonum
TAATTCCCAGACCCTTTTCTTGGTGTTTAAGGCTCCTCTAGAGGGCACAGGCTAGGAGCTTTAGCCCTCTTCAATAGGTTATCAGAGATTAGAGTTCACCCATGGGCAGTATACTCTACCTCTTCCCTTCTGGCCCAGTCAACCTTTGCAGGCCTTCACTGCATCAGTGTGCACTGATCTCAGGGAAGTAAGTGGGTCCCCACCAGAGGCGCAACCTAGTCCAAGCCGATTCCATCAATCTGCTCAGTGAGGGGAGCAACCAGCTGAAGCCTCTTCCTTATGGAGTTAGGGCTGTCCTGGCCAAATCCAACATGTCGTCCAGTCAGTTTCCCCTTTCCCGTGTGAGGGTCTTATTCCCATCACTCACCACGTCGCTGAGAACTGCTAGGCTCCCCGACCTCCGACTTCAGTGTGTCTGTGGTGGGAATTCACAGTGCCTCTGGGTGGGTTGTGTGCAGAGCCTGTACCGGCAAGCTGCACACAGGGCTGTTCAGCTCCGTGCTCTGGCGGTTCAAGCCAGTCGCTTCGGTGTGGATCGCTTGTTCAGGTCGGGCAGGAATTCAAGCGGCTTGAGGAGGGTGCCATGCTTGCTGATCTTATCTTCACTAATAGTAGCCCCAAGACCTCATATTCGAGCAGTTTTTTGCACTTTAGTTTCTTCATGGGTTGTAAGAGTCTATCTCTCTCTGTTTGGATCTCTCCAGGGTGTTTTATTCTGGCATTTGAGCTGTCTCTCTCAGAGAGGGTCTCTCTCCTGCTACCTACCAGTCCATCATCTTGTCTCTCCTCGGTTGAGCTTTTCTGGATTTTCCAGTCAATTCTTCTTCAAGTCTCTGAAAGTCCACAAAGATTCCATGTGATTCCTTGAAGAGTTTTCTTAAAATTTAAGACAAACATCTACATCCTTCCAGATGATATGCATAAATGGGCAGCCTGGCACCATCTGAGACTTTTCTGAAACTGCTGTGGGCGCCTTTACTGTCACCACCGGTTCCCTACCGAGCTTCTCCACAGGGCCAGCGGTGTCTCACAGATCCACCCACCGTCTCTGCTCAGATCTCCTGCTCTTAAAACAGTGACTAGAGGTTTCATTATCTTTTTAAAAAATTAAATTAAATTAAAGTTTCTTCCCAAAGTAAAAAAAAATCCAAACCCATGCAATCATAAACTGAAAGTGTGAAATGATAATATACTCTGCATAAATTTATATCATTGGTAACTTCCTTGAGACAGTACACTAATAAAATGAAAAATTCAGAAGAAATGGGTAGATTATTAGATAAATATGAATTACCAAGTCTTAATGAACAACATTTATAAATATTGAATAATCTAATCAGTTAATGAAGTGCAAGAAATATTTTTTAAAATCCTGCCAACTAAAAATTGCCTAGGTCTTGACAGATTCATTGGCAAATTTAACTGGTCTTTGGAGATGACCTAATGGAAATACTCTTCAAAATATTTAATGAAATTGAAGAGGAAGCATTAGATGTATTTGTAAAGTCATTCCTGGAAGCAAGTATTACCGTGATACTCAAATCAGTAAAGGACAGAGCTGGGCTGGGGGTATACATTAGTGGTGCAGCACCTTCCTTGTAAACATGAGGTTATGACATCAATTTCCTATACTAAAAGACAAAACAAAACAAAGAAAAACTACAGGACAATCTATTTCATAGACATAGATGTCAACATCCTCAACAAGATACTGGCAAACAGAATGCAGTGAGCATCAAAAAGATTATGCATCATAACGAAGAAGGATGCAGGGATGGTTGAACATATGCAAATCAATAAATATAATATATCACATTAAAAAAGCAAGGATGAAACTAATGTAATCATCTCAATAGATATAGAAAAAGCAATTAACAAAATCCAAGATCCATTCATGATAAAAAGCCTTATGAAAACTGGAATAGTGTCTTTATCTCAATCTGATAAAAGCCATCAATGATAAACCTACAGCCAAAGTCATATTAAATGGAGAAAAGCCAAAATTATTCACTCAGGTTCATGACAAGGATGCTCCCTATCACCACTTTTTTCCTTATAGTTCTTGAATCATTAACTAGAATAATTAGGCAAGAGGAAAAAATACAAGGAATCTGGATAGGAAATAAAGAAGTTAAATTATCATTAGTTGCTGATCACATGATCCTCTATACTGAATACCTTAAAAGCCCTAGCAAAAGACTCCTATAATTCCTAAAAACATTCTGCAGCATAGCATGATAGAAAGTCAGCACTCAAAAATAAATAGCATTCTTGTATACCAATAACAGACTGACCAAGAGAAACTAGGGAAAGACATGTTTCACAACAGAAAGAAAAAGGAAATACTTAGAAATTAACCTAACCAAAGAAGTAAAAATCCTCTACAGTGAGAACTATAGTACTCTGAAAAGTGTGATCAAAGAAGGCTTTAGTAAATGGAAATATTCCCTATTCCTGGGTAAGCAGAATATAATGAAATATATTATAATGAATATAGCAGAATATATGAATATATATGAATATATAGCAGAATTATAATGAATATAGCAGAATAAAATGAAATATAAATATAATATAATGAAAATGACCATAATTCCAAAACTCTTATTCAAATTTAAATCTACTCAAGTCACAGTATCAATGGACCTAATAACAGATCTGGATCATACAATACTAAAATTCATATAGAACAAGAAGAATCATATACTAGAACAACCAAGTCTGGTCAAAAAGGACAAGACACAGGACATCAAAATCCTGGTCTTCAAGTTATACTACAAAGCTATAGTGATAAAAAGCCACTTGGTACTGGCAAAAGCAAAATAACATAAAACAAAAGCCCCTTCAACAAATAAAAAACCAAAACAACAACAAAAACAAAACAAAGCCCAAGAACAAAAACAAAATACCAAAAAAAAGCAAACTTGAGGATCAATGGACCAAAATAGAAAATGCAGAAACAACTCCAGTCTCATTAAAACAGAAATTCTTAATCTTCTGGAAAGGATAAAATATGTAAAACTCTTGAAAGGCATAGGAATAGGCATAGACTTTCTGAAGAAAATCCCAGTTTTATGGGAAATATTACAATAAGTAAACAAATAGGATTAACACCAAATTAAAAACCTTATATTCAGCACAGGAGACTACCAACAGCATGAAGATATCACTTACAGGATGGGAAAATATTTTGCTAGGTAATCTTCAGACAGAGGACTAATATCTGGAATATATAAACAACTTAAAAAATTGAGATCTTCCAAACATAAAGACTCAATTAATAAAACTGGCATCTGAGATGAACAGAAACTTCTCAGATTAAGAAGTAGAAGTGGCTAATGAGCACATGAAAAAAATGCTCAACATTGCTGGCATTTCCTGAAAGGCAAGTTAAAGCAACATTGTGATTGCACCTCACACCAGAATGAATGGCTGTCATCAAGAAATCAACCAATAACAAATGATGGTGAGGTTGAGGGGGAAAAAAGGAACCCTTCTCCATTTTTGCTGAGTGTGTAAACTGCTACAGCCAACTTGGAAAATAGTATGGAGATTTTTGAAAAAACTAAAACTAGAGATTCCTGTTGACCTACCTATTCTCTTTCTAGGTATCTTCTGAAAGAATCATCATACCACTGTGGTACATGCATACTTGTGTTTACAGTAACACAATTCATAATAGCTAAATCTTGCAAAAAGCCCAAATGTCCACCAATGCATGAATGGATAAAGAGAATATGGCATTTATACAGAATGAAACACTACTGTACTGTAATGAAACACTATGGTACTGTACTGTACCATAAAGAAGAATAAATGTGAAACATTTTAAAATAAATGAATGCATCTTGAGACCATAATCTTAAGTGAAAAAGCCAAGTACAAAAGTTTAAATATCACATTGTGTCTCAGGTGTGAGAAACCAGAGGTGTAAACAAGGAGCAAAATGGGGTATAGACAGGATGTGGAAAGAGCTTGTTCAAATGGCAAATGGTATACGAGATCAATGGAGGAGTAGAGAAAGGAAGGAAAAAGAGAAGTAAAGGGGAAAAACTGAAGGAAAAAATGGAAATAGGTCTATTGTATATTGGGAGGGGAAGAGGGTTGAAGAGAGAAGAGAAGGGAGCAAAAAAAAAAGCATTAAGATGCATTATGTACATGTGCAAATATCCATGATAAATATGCTTGTTATGTACTGCAAATAGTACTAATAAAAAAATCTAAAAACTGGTTTTTAAGAATGTCGTTTTGGTGATTGATAGTGGTTATGAGTGTATCTTTTTGTATGAATTTTTAAGAGGCCACCAGAAAAAAGTACTTGGAAAGAATGCTCTCTCTCTCTCTCTCTCTCTCTCTCTCTCTCTCTCTCTCTCTCTCTTTATATATATATAATATATATATATGTATATGTATATATGTATATGTATATATATATATATAGTATCCCAGTATATTGCTCTTAACATTTTACTGGTTTGGTAGAATGTAGAAACCTGAATATTACTATCTCAAATATTTCCTCTATGTACATTGATAATCGCATCAGGTATCACAATTTTTTCTGGTAAACATAATTTAGAAAACAAAAAGAGGAGGAAAATCCATTATATTTATCCATAATTTTTCCCTTTTCACTGTTATTTATTTATTTGTGTTGTACCAAGATTCTTTTTTTAATTGTTTATTTTTTAATTAGAAAGCTTTCTTTAGCCATTCTTTTAGGGTAGTCTTTTTAAGTGACAAATTCTCCTAGTTTCTTTTATGTGAGAATATTTTGATTTTTTCTTCATTTGTAAAGGATATTTTCACTGGGTTGACAGATATTTTCTTCAGTGCTTAATACTGTGCCACTTTTTCCTTTTGCCCTAGATAGTTTCTGATCAGAAATCCACATTATTTGAATTGTTTTTACCTTAGATTTAAGATGTTTATTCATCTTTTACTGTTCACAAGATTATTTTGAGTGTGTGTATTTAGTTTTTAAAAGTTGGAATTGGCACAGATTTCTCAGAGTTTATCCACTCCTTGGGTTTTATTCAGCTTTTTGAAGCCATAATGTCTTTTGTCATATTTGGGAAGTTTTCAGCAATTAATTCTTTAAGTACTTTTGTACCTTTTACCATTTTCCTTTTTCTCTCTTCCAGAAATTCTCTGATCAAAGGATTATAGTCGCACACCCTCAAGGCTCTGCTTTTTTTTTGTACTAGAGGTTGAACTTAGGACCTTCACACTGAACTACATCCCTATCTCCCTTTTTGAAATTTTAAAATAAAAAAATAAAAACAATGATACAGAATTAAAAAAAATAAGACATTAACAATGGTTAACATATTTTGTATCATTATATTCAAATTAGTTGCTCTGATTACAAGATACAGTTCCCTTTTTATTTTTTAGTGTGAGACAGTGTCTCACTGAATTGCCTAGGCTGGGCTTGAATTTGCCATCCTCTTACTTCAGTTTACCTGAGTGCTTGGATTATAGGCATATGTTACTTTTGCAAGGCTCATTTTTAAAATTCTTTTTTCTGTTATTAAGATTGAATAATTTCATTGTGCTATCTTCAACTTCACTAATTCTTTCCTTTGCCCTCTCTTCTGCTGCACAGCCTATTTGGAAGGGCTTGCTTGATTTTTGTTATTGTATTTTCCATTTCCTTTCCTTTCCTTTCCTTTCCTTTCCTTCTTTTCCTTCTTTCCTTTTATTTCTTTTTTTTTTTGAGACACTTCTCACTTGTACGCTGGCCTTGAACTCACTTATGAAGCCTGAAACTCACAGGTATCTTCCTGCCTCAGTCCCTGAGTGCTGGGATTACAAGAGTGCGCCATCATGCCCAGGAGTTATTGTAGTTTTCAGTTCTGAGAAATTTTATTTGTTTTCATCTTTTTTGTCTTCTCACTTGGTAAGACCTTGTGTTTTTCATTTATTAAAGTATGATTGTAATGGCTTGTTAAAGTATTTTTATAATAGAAGCTTTCAAAGCCTTGCCAAATAATTGTAATTTCTGTGTCATCTTGGTGTTGGTGTCAGTTGATTGTCTTTGCTCACTAAAATCAAGATTTTTCTCATTGCTTGTGTGACAAGTGATTTTATATTACAGCCTAGACACTTTGGATACCATATTATGAGATTACAGATGTTATTAAAGTCTCGTGTTTTAGTAGGTCTCCTGTGACAACATGCCAGCAAGACACCATCTCACTACTTCCAAATGGGGGTGGAATTCCATGTTCTCTACTTAGCCTCCACTGACACACTGGCAAGGAAATGTGCTTTGTTATTTATGAGGGGTATGGTGTGCTTAAAATACCCACTAGAATTCTTCTGATACTCAGTTCAGGTAATGATTTCTTGTTACTCTTCTTTCCCTTGTGGCCTCAAGTGACATTATACTAAGTAATGGTTTAAGTACCAGTGTCCTACTTGGTATTTTCTTTTCTTTTTTTTTTCTTTTTGAATCAGGGTCTCAAAATGCAATTCAGGCTGGCCTTGAGATTATTTTGTAGCCCAGGCTGGTCTGAAGCTCACAGCATTCTTCCTGCGTCAGCCTCCTGAGTGCTAGGATTACAGGCATACAGCATCATGCCTGGCCCTACTTGGTCTTTACTGACACTACTTTGGCACCTTACCAGGAATAGAAGGAGTTGTCAGATGTTGCAGTCTAACAAGAATAAAAGTTCAGGGCCAGGAGTTTAGCTCAGCTGTGTAAGTACCTGCCTGGAAAATGGAAAGTTATGAGTTCAATCCCCGGCACCAAAATAAATAAATAAATAAATAAACAAACAAACAAATAAAAATAAAATAAAAGTCCACCTTTCTATGTGGTTTCCACTGACACCATGGGGGTAAGGTAGGTCTTCTTACTGCTGAGAGATGATAAAATTCCTGGAACCCTGCTCAGTTTTCCCTGACACCATCTTAGCATGGGAGAGGGACATGTTGGAGCACTTTGTTACAAATGAGTAAGTATAAAAGTCCAGGCTCCCTTTTAGGCTTTTATTGATAAGTATTGAGTGGGGTGTATTTCATCCTGTGGAATTTCACTGCAGTAGAGGGGTTATTATGTAAAGGCTCTTTGTTGGTGAGCCAGCAGCCACCATGCAGGCTGGAAGGAGAAACAAGAAGCCAAGCTCTTCCTGAGTCAGTGGCAGCCATGCAGGCTGCGAAGAGGAACAAAAGCCAGCAGCAGTCATGGGCCACCAGGAGAAGAAATAGAAGCCAGTCCATTCCTGTAAGCCAACAGCAGCTGTGGGCTCCTGGAAGGAGAAACAAGAAGCCAACCTCTTCCTGTGAACCAATCTGTGTGTGGGTTGGGTGACAAGTAGAGCTGAGCCTTCCCACAACACATAAGCAACCAGCTATCTGGAGAAATACAGGCTGAGATGATAGGTACAAAAGTAGAAAAGAAAAAATCTTAATGCTTATAGTGTTTAGTGTTCAATTGACTTTACAGGGCTAAAGCCAGTAGTTTGAGTATTTATTTAGAGAATAACAATATGGACTAAGCAACTATGGGGGATTGACTTCTGAATGTGGTAGCCACTGTTAATTCCCTATTATCTTGTTTTAAAGTCTATATTGTTTTTATTGTTTTGTTTTGTTTTATTTTATTGTGTTCTGTTTTGTTTGATTTTATTATATCTGATTACATGGGCAGCTATTTCAAAAATAACAAGATATATTATGGTAGCCATTATTAGTTTTCTATTATCTTGTTTTGAAGTACTGTATCACTTTCACTGTTTTGTTTTGACTTATCTTATTCTGTTTTGTTAGTTTGATTTTATATCTGATAGTATGGGCCACTATTTTGAAAATAACCAGATATAATAAGGTAGCTGCTGTTGATTTCCTGTTATCTTGTTTTAAAACCCTGTATCATTTTCATTGCTTTGTTTTGATTGATTTAACAGTTTTATTTTGTTTGATTTTATTATGTCTTATGGCATAGGCAGCTACTTTGAAGATAACAAGAGGCATTATGGTAGCTGTTGTTGATTTCCTATTATCTTGTCTTGAAGTTCTGCATTGTAGTCACTGTTTTGTTTTGATTGGCTCTATTCTGTTTTATTTTGTTTGGTTTTGTTTTCTTTAAAATAAAACAAAGTAAACAAAGGTTCTCTGTCTTTCTAGGCTGTCTCATCTCCAGTATTTTAGCTAAAGAAATCAGGCCTTCTTAGAGCATTTTATGGGCTGCTTACATTGACATTTTGTGTTTCTTACTTCTTTAGCTCCAGGTTTAAGATATATGAAGCAAAATGAATACCTATGCAATGCATCCTTATACCATTCTTCCAATCCTGATATTACACTTCCATCTGCCTTCTTTGCATCTTTTTCAGTTTTCTTATACTTGTGTTATATGTAACATTTGGTATTTTAGTTGCATTTCATGGGAAGAAAAGGAAAAATTGCCTTGATCAGCTATTAATATTTTATAGTGAAGTCATTGATGTATGTTGTTAGTTTGTTGTTAACATACAAGACAAATTACTATCTCACAGGCACTGAGAATGCTAAATGAGGAATATATGGATACAGTCCTTGGCTTTAAGGATCTGATAGTATAGTAGGGAACACATTTTAAATTTTTATTTATTTTTTCCAATCAGATTTTATTGGTACTTTTAGATATACATAATAATCAAATTCATCATAGGGAATTTGTACCTGTGCATGATATAACTTGTTTCTTTTTCCCCATTCCTCTATCCTCCCTTCCTCTCTTCTCCATTTACAGAAGAATTGTTTCCATGTTTTCCCTTCTTTTCTCATTTTCTAATTTTCCCTTCTTTTCTCTTCCATCTCTCTTATTCTCCTCTCCATTTGAATATTTTCTTCCTATTTGACAATATTTATTTGGTTCTTATTTGCACTTTCAATTTTTCACACCAGAGAAAGAATGAAGTACCTACTCATCTGTGTCCAATTTATTTCATTTAAGAGTATAGTCCTTTTTTATTTAAAAGAAAAAGACATAGAAAAGAAAAACAAAAAGGAAAAGAGACAAACAGCAACAACAAACCCTAATGGTATATGTTTACAAAACAAGATGATAGGAATTTGTACTCTTAAACAGTATTTATTGTAGATTTTGAATTGTGTATATTTATTCAGTTTTTTACACTAGGAAGACAATACAGTATTTACACAAGTGAATTTGATTTACCTCATTTATGAGTATGGTCTCAAGTCATGTGCACTTACTTATAAAAGTCTTTGTACAAAAATGCTTTTTAATGCATTCCCTGATTGGTAGGCACTTGCATTGTTTCCACAATTTGGCTATTACAAATTGCTCAGCTGTAAACATGGTTGCACATATATAATTGTGGTATGATGTTTTCAATTCTTCTGAGAAAGTGCCCAGGAGTGGGATAGCTGGGTCAAACTGAATCTCTAATCCTAGCTTTTGAGGAAGCTCCATGCTGATTTAAACAGAGGTTGCACCAGTCTACACTCCCAGCAATATTGCAGAAGAGTTCCTTTTCCCCCACAGCCCCTCCAGCAATTTGTTGTTGGTTGATTTCTTGATCCTGGCCATACTTTCTGGGGTGAGATGGGTTCTAAGTGTGGATTTAATTTGAGTTTCCTGAATGACTATTGATGCTGAATATTTTTTTCATATATATTTATTTGCTATTACTAGTTCTTCATCTGAGAACTGTGTATTCATCTCAGATGCCAATTTTTGGATTGGGTCCTTGAATTCTGGGGGACTGATTTTTAAAAATTCTTTATATGTTCTAGACAAAATTTCTTTATCTGCGGGAGAGTTGGCTAAGTTATTTTCCCAATTTTTGGGTTTTCTTTTCATGCTATTAGATATTTCTTTTGACATGCAAAAACTTTTTAATAAGTCTGGATCCCAGATGTTGATTCTGGGAAGTATTTCCCATGCAGTTTGATTTTTGTTCATGAACTCTCTGTGTACTCCTATGTCTTCAAGATCTCTACCAACTCTATCTTCCAGTATATTTATTGTTTCTGTTTTAATATTTAGATCTTTGTCCATTTCGACTTTAGTTTAGTGCTTGGCGATACACATGGGTCTAGTTTTAGTATTTGGCATATGGGAAGCCAGTTTTTCCAGCACCATTTATTAAAGATGCTATCTTTCTTCCAGTGTACATGTTTGACCCCTTTGTCAAAGATGAGGTGGCTGTGTGTGTTTGTAGTTGTGGCTGTATCTTCTAACCCATCTCAATCATCTTCACATCTGTTTTTATTCCAATACCATGCAGTTTATCACAGTAACTTTGTAGTGTAACTTCAAGTCAGGGCTTGTGATGCCTCCTGCCTTAGCTTTGTTGCCCATAATTTGCTTTGCTTTTCTAGACCTCTTCTGGTTCCACATGAATTGTAGGGATGATTTCTCTAGATCTGTGAGGTATGCAAATGATATTTTGATTGGAATTGCATTAAATATGTATAATTTTGAGATAATGGCCATTTTCATAATGTTTATTCTTCCTATCCATAAACAAGGATTATCTTTCCATTTTCTGAGATCCTCTTCAATTTCCTTTTTCAGATTAATATAATTTTCACTGTATAAATCTTTTATTTCTTTGTTAAATTGATTCCTTAGTATACCATCTTTTTTGGAAGGATTTGGTTTCCCTTATTTCTTTCTCAGTGAGTTTGTTTTTTGTGTACAAGAAAGTTATTGATTTTTTATGTGTTGAACCTGTATCCAGCTACAGTACTAAATTTGATTATGACATCTGGAAGTCTTTCAATGGAGTTTTGGGGGTTTTCTATGTAGAGTATCATATCATTTACAAATAATGGCAGTTTACCTTCCTTTTTCCTTATCCTTATTCCTTTCATTTCCTTCTCTTGTTTAATTGCTCTGAGTAATGTTTCCAGTGGTGGAATAGTAGTGGTGATAATGGACATCCTTGTTTTGTTCCTGATTTTAGGTTGAAAGTTATCAGTTTTTGCCCACATAGTAAGATGTTGATTGTTGCTTTATCACAAATGACTTTTATCAGATTTAGGAAAAGACCATCTATTTCAATTTTCTATAGGATTTTCATAGTGAATGAGTGTTGGATTTTGTCTAAAGCTTTTTCTGCATCTATTGAGATGATGATGTGATTATTATACTTGACTCTGTTGATAAGGTGTTTTATGCTTATTTGTTTGCATATGTTGAAGCAACCATGCATTCCTGGGATGAATCTCACATGATCATGGTGTATAATCTTCCTAATGACTTGTTGCATTCTGTTTGCTAACATTTTGTTGAGAATTTTTGCATCTATGTTCTTTAGAGAGATTGCCCTGTAGTTTTCTTTTTTTGGTTGGATCTTTTTCTGGCTTTGGTTTAAGGTAGTATTTGCTTTGAGGAATGAGTTAGGGAGACTTGCTTCCCTTTCAATTTCATTGAAAAGTTTTAGGAGTGCTGGCATTAAGTCTTCCTTGAATTTCTTGTAGAATTCAGCAGTGAATACATCAGGACCTGGGCTTTTCTTGGTCAGGTTCTAATTACATTTTCAATATCATTAACTGAAATTGAATTATTGAGCAGTTTTACATCTCTTTGATTCAACTTTGGTAATTCATATATTTCTTGGAATCGGTCTACTTCTTCTGTGCTATCGAACCTATGAGAGTAAAGGTTTTTCAAAGTAGGTATTGATGATCTTTTGTATTTCCACAGGATCTGTAGTGATTTCATCCTTTTCATTTCTTATTGCATGGATTTGAGTTTTTTCTTTCCTCTATTTGATAAGGTTGCTAGGGGTTTACCAATTTTATTTATTCTTTCAAAGAACCAACTCTTCAATTTAGTAATTCTTTGTATTGCTTTCTTAGTTTCGATTGCATTAATTTCTGTTCTGATCTTTATAACTTTTTCCCTTCTTCTGGCTTTGGGCTTGACTTGCTCTTTTTTTCCTAGAAGTTTGTGATGCAGCATTAATTTGTTTATTTGTGTTTGTTCTATTTTCCTTTGTGGGAGTTTAGTGCTATAAATTTTCCTCTGGAGACCGCTTTCATTGTTTCCCACAGGTTCTGGTAATTTGCATTTGCATTTTAACTCAATCATAGATATTGGTTAATTTCTTCTTTAATTTCTTCTGTGACACATTGGTTGCTTAGGAGAATGTTATTTCATTTCTATAAGTTTATTGTGTTCTTGTGGGTTTTTGTCATTAATTTCCCATTTTATTGCACTATGTTCAGATAATGTGCATGTAATTATTTCAATTCCTTTGTGTTTACTTAAGCATGTTCTGTGGGGTTTTATATGATATATTTTAGAGAACGGCCCATGTACAGCTGAGAAGAATGTGTATTCTGATATGTTGAGTGGAACACTCAGTATACTTCTATTAGTTCCATTTGTTCACAAATTTGATTTAGTTATGTCATTTCTTTGCTGATTTTTTTGTTTAGTTGATATGTCTCTTTGTGTCAGTGGAGTGTTAAGGTCCACTGTTATAACTATATTATTGTTTATTTGATTTTTCATGTTTATTAAGTTTTGTCTTATGTTGTTGGGGGCTCTGATATTTGGTGTGTATATATATTTTTGATTGAAATTTCTTCCTTTTCAGGTTTTCCCCTTTATTATCTCTTTTTATCATTCTTGGTTTGAAGTTCACATTGTCTGCTAACAGAATAGCTACTCCTGCTTTTTTGTGGGTTCCTGTTGCATGGAGTTTTGTTTTCCATCCTTAAACTTTAGTCTATGAATTTCCTTCTGAGTTAAATGTGTTTCTTGTACACAGCATATTGATCATATTTGTTCCTTAATCCCCTCTGCCATCTGTTCCTTTTTACTGGTGAGTTGAGACCATTTACATTGATGGATATAACTGATACGTACTGACCTATCCCTGTCATGTTATCTTTTTGTAATTGGTTTTCTATTTTTTCTGTTTAATTGTTTACCCTGCTTAGTGGATTCCTTCTGTTGTCATTGTTGTGATTGTAGTTATCTCTGTCTCTTTGTAGAATGCCTTTCAGTACTCTTTGTAGTGTTGGTTTGGTGGTCATGAATTTCTTCAGTTGTTCTTTGTCATGGAAGTATCTTATTTCTCCATCAATTTGCAAAGATTGTTTTGCAGGGTGTATCAATCTAGATTGAAATTTGCTTTCTTTTAAGATCTTAAATACTTCACTCCAAACCTTCTTGACTTGAAGGTTTGTTTTGAGAAGACTGCTGTGATCTTCATAGGCTTTCTTTCATAGGTGAGCTGTTTCCTTTCTCAATGGTTTTTAGTATTCTGCTCTTGTGCTGAATTTCTGGTGTCCTAATTATTATATGTCTTTGTGAAGATTTATTTTTGTTATGGTTAGTGGGGTTCTGTGTGCCTCACTTATCTTCATGTCAGATTCTATACCCATATTTGGATAATTTTCTATTATTTATGTAAATAGTCTTCATGTCATTTGTGTGGACCCCTACTTTTTCATTGACACTTATCAGTCTTATGTTTTTTCTCTCTGTGGATCTGTTTCATGCATTCTAATTCTGTCAAGGTTTCTATCATTTTTTATATTCCTCTATTGTTTATGTAGATCTTCTTTAGATACACACATTTGTTTCATAATGTTTGTTGTTTCATTTTTCACCTGAGAGATTATTTCTGATCTGATTTACTCTATATTTGCATGGAGTTCTTTAGTTTAGTTGCTATCATTCCAGAAAGTTCATTTGTTCCATCTCAGTGTCTCCTAGGTTTGTTCTTTGGTGAGCTGGAGGACTGAGACTGAATTTTGCTCTTTCATTTTGTCATTTTTCTCTGGGGTGCATGTGACTGGCCAAGTACCCTCCTGATTGATTGCAATGGAATGCTACCCTGGGCAGAGCTTCAATCCTCTGATATCCCCTTGACTAGCCAGAGTGTACCCCCTGAACTATGGCACTGGAGACTTTTGCTCTGTGGTCTGAGAGGCTGACTGGGTGTTTCTCTGATGCACTGTATTGTGTTGCTCTAAGACACTGGGCTGGGCAGAGCTCAGGTACACCATGTTGCCAATATGGATGCATCACTGGAGTGTGGTTTCTCTGGGGCTTTGCTTCTGGCTGGGAGGATTTCAGAACCTCCAGGAACCAGGTGGCTAGGCAGAGTGCACCCATGGAGTGTGGCAGCACTTGGGACTTGCATCTGTCTGGGAGGAGTTCAGAACCTCTGGGACCCAGGTGGCTAGGAAGAGTGTGCCCCTGGAGTGTGGCAGTGCAGTGGGCCTTCTGTCTGGTTGGGAAGAGTTCAGAGCCTCTGGAGTATGTGGCAAGCTGGAACACGCTCCCACTGTGTGGTTCTGGGGCCTTGCTCCTTGCTGGTTGGAGTTCAGAACCTCTGGGACCCACTCTGTGGATAGCTGGGCCACATCCCTGAACTATGGAGCTGGAACCTTGTCCTCTGATGGAGAGAGCTCAAGCTCTCCAAGACACATTAGGTAGGCTGGTCACTTCCTGATGGGCAGCTCTGGGGCTCTGGACTAGCCTAGGCTTGGTACCTTCGTGATCTGTGAGGCTGGCCTAGCATTCCCCTGATGGATTGCACTGGGATGTTGGACTGGACAGAACTCAGATCTTCCATGAAGCTAGCATAGATGCACCCCCAGAGTGTGGTGCCAGGGCCTTACACCTGGCTGAGTGGAGTTGAGAATCTCCGGGACCTAGGCAGCTAGGCATAGTATGACACTGGTGTGTGGCAGTGCTGGCACCTTGCATCTGGCTGGGAGGAGTTCACAACCTCTGGGACCCAGGAGGCTAATCACAGTGTGCCCCCAGATTGTTAATAGTATGGTCTTAAGGTGCATCCATTTACCTAGAAATGTCTCGTGCATATCCTTCTTTATGGTAGTGTATTACTCTGTTGTATATAAAAATGTTATTTATTCATCAATTGATGAACATTTGGGCTGTTTCCAAGATTTAGCTATTACAAACTGTGCTGCTATAAACATGGGTGTGCATATATGACAGTGGTATCCTGTCATTAATTTTGGGGGGGATGATACCAAGAAGGAGAATGTCTGGGTCAAACGGAACCTGTAGCCCTAGTTTTTGATGAATCTCCACATTGATCTTGATACTGGATACACCAGTGTACACTCCCACCACAGGAGGGGGGAACATATTTTTAAATAAGGTAATAGTGGATATGGAGGAAACACATTTTTTAAATAGAGCAATAAAATTTATAAATCTCATGATTCATGACTAGAATAAAATTTTCTCTTTAAAGATTTTTCAGAAATGTCAAATATTCCAAGTGAAAGAAAACTTGTTATATTAAGGAAAAGAAAGATAAATAATACTGTAAATGACTAAATAATAGAATTATAAAAGACAGAAAACTTGATTGTTGGTGCAATAGGTTATCAGAAGAAATTTAATGTTAAAAATAATCAAGACTAATTGAAAAAGTAGTCATAACAATAATGTTGATGACAATTATAACCATATTGATGATAAATGAATATCGTTAGTTGCCTTTTACTTTTCTTTGTTCTTTTTTTTTTTTGGTATTAGAGATTGAACCCAGGGTCTCATACATGCTAGACAAATACTATACCACTGGACTTCACTCTCAGTGCTTTTAAACAGACTTGGAGAAATTAGAGGTGGAACTGCATAATTTTCTATCAGACAGACAACATTATTTTCATTCCACAGTTGTGCAAATGAAAATAAAGCTCCTAGCTCCTGACCAAAAGTTTTTTCAGTCCTAAGAACCTTTGACTTTGAGGACAAACCTCATATAAATCCACTATTTACTCCCTTCATCCAATAATGCCCAGACTGCTTTTCAACATCAATCACTGTCTCTAGATGAGTGACAGTGTTAGCCCTCAAAGGACTGTACTTAAAATGAACAGAATGTTTGTATTCAGTAGGCTGTCCCACTTTTTTCCTATAAGCTCCTGTAGCCAACTGGGCTACTTTCACCTTGGCATCACAAAGTCAGAAGTCTGACCTGAACTTTTCAGTTTCATTCTAGATCTATTGTTCCTCAAATTTATTCATCCTAAAAGTTTTTCCATGAAGTGCCCAATTAGTGCCCTGGACCTTTATCCAGGCACTCAGGCAAATGTCTTTGAAGTACAGAAAGACTACTCAGAAAAAAACTCAAATGTCATACCAAATTCCTTATATCATGGTTGCCAAGAAGCAAGTACTCTACAATCTCCCACTGAGTTAAAAGAGTGAGGGAAGGATGCCAAGAACCAGTCTCCAAATAAATTACAGACTTTCAGAAATTTCTGTTATTGTGGAAAACTAACAAAAGTTTACATGAGATAATGATGGAGTGAATGCAAACAAAGGTCAAAGCTGAGTAAGGGGAAGATGGGAAAGAGGTAAGAAAGTGTGACCTGTGGGTAAAGATGGTTCTATTCAGGAGTCTCTTTTGCTTCCTGACAAAGTGCATCATTTAGTACAAAGACAGCAAATAGGACTAAGAGACCTCATTCTTAGGCTTAGCTATCCATCTGCTATACCTAATACTAAGTAGAAAGAACAGCATCATGAATTAAAGTCTATATTACTAGAAAAATTTCCCTTCTTTTGTCTCATCTCCACACTTCTTCAGTAGTCCCAGAACTTAGTGAAGTTTCTATGGGACAAATAAGGGTGGTAAGAATGTTGTAAGTAGGGCAGGTGATGAGTGTAAGGTGTGTGCCAGGCAGTTCAGGACTGTGATGACAGTATGCTGTCACATCTGGCCAGGTGGTCAGCACTTATCAGTCAGAGGACTAAAAGCACCAGTGAACATATTTAAAAGGAGGTAGCTGGAGGTATATGAAAGCACTTCTGAAGGCAGCTGAAAATTTCAGATGGGAGAAATGCAACATTCTTGGGACTGAGCTGTTAGAGACATGACCTCTCTGCTCTTTGTTGCCAATAAGGAGAGTGATCTGCTACTGAGCTTTGTTTATTAGCTATTTTTCATGCATGATACAGAGAAAAGTACTATGTAGCTGTTTATCTAGTGAATAGATAAAATATTTGCTCAGGGAAGATAATTCCAAATATTTTTCCATATTTGATCTGTTTTGTTCTTCCCTTCC
>PVJX010037315.1:0-17142 GCA_004027295.1 Dolichotis patagonum
CTTTAAAAATTTCCAATTTAATTTTCTATTTTATGACAGATACCTGTATATATTTAATTACTTATGCAAATAATAAATAACATATGTCACATATTTTCCACATTTCCTCTTCATATCAGGAAATTCTTTATGATCTGCCAAATCTGTAACATTCTGAAATACAGGATTTTGTTGGAAAGACTACAGTAATGAATCAAAATGAACAATCTTATTTATAAGAGTGACTAACCTTACCAATTCAAAACATAGGACTGTGGTGGTTATTTAAAATCAGTCTCAGTGTTTTTTGCAAGTTTTCATGTTTTCCCATCATTCTATTTCAAATATATATGTTTATTACTATGCATTAAGAATAAAAATTTGAAAGAATAAGAAAAAATTATAAATAATAAAGCTATTAAGACTCAACTAACTACTTTTGGAATGCTCAGACGAAAATAAGCATTTATACTTCTCAGCAATCAATTGAATATGACAATCTTATTGTGGCAATTTGATAATTACTATAAACTCAGATATAATCAATTGTAGAACCTACTTTAAGACACAAAGAGACTGGGAATGGGTTCTGCATGCTTGAAGTGCCAGCTCTCAGGAGTCTGAGGCAGGGGGATAGCTACAATTTGGAGACCAACCTTGGCCACATTAGAGAGTCCAAGGCCAGACAGAACCACACAAGACCCTATCCCCCCCAAAAAAAAATTTGGCCAGGTGCTGGTATACATGAGTATAATTTGTATGACTAACTCATGACTACAATATTATACACTTATAATTAATAAATCATGGCTATAGAAAAAATGTATATAACTTTCTAAATTTCAAATCTAAACCTGACTCAAAAAGTCTCCAGTGTCATGGGCAACACTTCCAGAAGTCAACTGAATCATGAGGACACTACGCCAGTCCTCTGATGAGTGTGTATCTGGATGGTACCAGGAGGTGAGTCTGCTTGGAGGATGTAGGGTGCTAAGGAGCATTTGCCTTTGAAGCATATGTCTCTTCGTGGAGTTCTGCCATTTCTCTCTGCTTCTTGACTGCGTCACATGACTGACTGTCCTCCGTCAAGCTTCTTTGAAGTCAGCTACCCATGAACTGAAACTTCTGAAACTATGAACTAAAGTAAGCCTTTTCCATCACTGAAGGATGGCTGTGGTACTTTTGGGGGAGCCTGGTCCCTATTTTTACTGTCAGTATTTGGCTCCAGTGCAGAACCTCATCCTACTGGCACAGATCCTTCACTCTGCTGGCATAGATGTTTTAGCTGCCGCGTCTGACCTTTGTGCCTTCCCAGCGCAAATCTGTGTAAGAGACTTCCATGAATCATTGTCGTGGGCGCTACGCTTCTGGTTGGACTCACTGGAGGAATTATCACAGGCTCTCAGTTTTCTGCTGAACTCATGGCAGACATTGCTATGGGATCCCGGCCTTGGCTGGATTCTTTAGGACTTTAGTGGGTGAATAGATTTCCTGCACTTTCTTTGTGTTTGACGCTTTGTGTGACCATTATAAATAACAGTATCAATTGTTTGTCCTGTATGGTCTTGTTTTCCTTGCAAGCCCTGACTACAACAATATATATCCAGATAGTCTACTTTCATTTGTGATCTAACTGTACTACACACTTTTTAAAATTTTGTGTAAAACTGATTCAGCTGAATGACTTTAATAAGTAATATTTTGAAAACATATAAAACACTATTTTATAATTTTATTATTTATTGCTAAACAGTTTTTACATTCACATATATAAAAATGACCTGTTGATTTAGGCATTTTTGTTTTGTATAGGATCTAATAATTTTTTTATAGAACAAAATGAAACTATAATTTATCTTTTTTTGAGAAAAGATCTCCCTGTGCAGTTCAGGCTGGCCTTGAATTCACCGTGTTCCTTCTGCCTCAGTCTCCGGATTTTTGAGCTTACACTTGTGTGCCACTACACTGGAAAGGCCTATAATTTTTAATGTTTATGTGTAGTATGCTGAAGAAAAAGCATGTAAGAAAATTTATGGTTAATAACAATATGATTTTGAAAAAAATAAATGTATTTGTACAATACTTGTACAGTTACTTATGTGAGAAAAAGTGGTCATCCTGCAGAAGAAAAAAGATGATGACATATCACACTAAAGAATAAACTGGGATGTAAAATGCAGAAACTGGGATCATTTAGTTACTATCAAGTGTGTTCAATGTCCAATGCTATTTCTAGTTTTAAGTGTGTGCGAGTTACTGAGGACTGACGTAGGATCTTTGACAGGCTCAACAAGCTATCACCGAGCTACTCACTCAGTCATTTAATATTTGTTTTTAATTGAGACACATTCAAAGATCATTAAATCAGAATGAAAAATTGGAAATTAATCATATTGTTCTGTTTCGGAGTTCCATCATTTCTAGAACTCAACCTGATTGTATTCATTTTTCTGTGCCACTAGACAATTGAACCATGATTCTCTTATGAAAGATGCTATATACCCATTTGCTTTGGTCACTTATTAATATTTTCAAAATATTAGTTTGAATAAACTAATATTTATTCAGATTAATGAATATTAATACTTAATAACATCTAACTGAATGTCTAGTTGAATATTATTAGCAATTGCCATATGGTAATTTCTGTTCCTGGTATAGTGGAATTGAGGACCATAAGGCCATTACTGATTGCTTATTATGTCCTTCAGTAATTCAGAAAACTTTGAGTTGAGTTTCAGTTTAGGGAATGGATGATCTTTAAAATGTATTTAATTTTGGTAACATTAAGTCTAGAAAAATTTAAAATTATTTAACATCATCTCTCTGCATATATGTTAAATAAAACTTCTGGGACTGCTTAAGAATGATAGAATATCTGAAAAATGGGTTGAAATAATACATGATATATGTGTTTCAAAATGAATTGGTTAATTCTGAATCAATAAAGGACCTTGAGATTTTCATTTGAAGGACACTCCTCTGCATTGATGAGGATGGTATGCTTTTGCTCATGTATGAAGTAATTTTTTCCTTGACCTGAATCTCTTACATTCTTGAATATTTATAATTTCCATTAATATCATCTATACTATTATACACATTTTTTATTATTCAATATTCCTTTTCTTTATTATTTTAAACAATTGCTTGTCTATATTTATCCTGAATACTTGAATTATATCTGTGTTACCTAAATTAAATCACAGTGAAAGGTATTTAGAAAGATATATTTTTATTTCATATGTATTGTGCTTTCTTATCTTTTTCCTTTCTTCTTTTGAGGCCTTCCTGAACTGGATTATGAAAGCACCCATACTACACTGCCGGAGAAGGATGTGCAAGACAAAATCAACCTAGGCAGAACAAAATAGCTCATTGAAGAAAAATAAAGCCACTTATGAAGACATTCAGCTGTAGGGAAATGAGCACAATCACAAAAGACCGAAGGAAACATTAACCCAATCACATGGACCTTATGAGCAATAACAAATTCTTCATGTTCTAAGCAATTAGATTTAGAGTACGCTATGATCATATGGACTTTATGAGCAATAACAAATTCTCCAAATTTTAAGCAGTTAGATTTAGTGTAGGTTATTATACAACATTTGCATGTTATGGGCTAAGGTCCTTACAATTTTTTGTATCCCCTTTTAATTTCCTTTGGTGCTATTGTTCTAATGCATTTTAATTCTGTGTTATCTTATACCTAAATGTCAAAATTCATTTTACCTATCTCTGTATTTGTACCATAAAATATTTCTGTATTTCTCTGACATGTTTTTCCTCCTGGTTTATTTTAGCTGTGAAGATTAGTATTATTCATTTTATTCACATAAAATATTTCATTCTCATCAATTGAGAGACTTTTAAGACTGGAATAGTGATTAGGAATAGTTGATAAAATTTTCAGCTGTTTAATAATAATCTCATTTCTATTTTTTTACTTTCTATTGTTTTTGTATAGAATTCAGTCTTCAAGTTAATGTTCCTTTGAATATAATAAAATGGTTTTTCTATAGTACACTGATATTTTTGTATGTTTTTTTGATTTTGACTTTCAGTCATTCTAATTGTGTTATATTTATATGCATAACATTCTTTCAGAATTTTGGGGGTCCTCATGTTGATTTCTTTTATACCAATTATTATCCATTGCAATTTTCCTGCTAAGTTATTTTAATTCTTTTCTCAATGCTGTACTTAAATTCATTAAAGTAAATTTTTTTTTGTCTTGGTTTTATCTTTCACATTACATATATTTTAATTATCTGGATTTGTGTGTATTTCTGTTTCATGTATTCTATTCTTTTGTATTTTATAAGCATCTTTGTGTGTGTGTGTGTGTGTGTGTGTGTGTATGTATGTGTGTTACTGAGTGTTGACCTCAGGGCCTGCAGTCAGCTATATTCCTGTCATATATTTTACATTTGATGCAGGGTCTCAGTGTTGTGTCCATTCAGGGTTGAAATTCGCAGCCTCCAGAGTGCCAGAATGACAGGCGTGAACCACCAAATTCTTTCTTTGGTTTTTAATGTTTTAAAACTCATTCAATAAAGATCTAAAAGAGTAATGAAACCTAATATTCCAGAGAATAAAAACAGTAGGGAGGAGCTGACATTATGATTTGTGTTTTCTAAATACTTACATATTTGTAAGTTGGCTAGCGACTGAGAATATTTTTTGTTTCTATACTAGAGTCACTGTTACTAGAGAAGAAAAGTTGAGTATACAAAAATTTTATTCTTCACTGATATCATGGCATAAATTTATGGAATACATTTATTTTAATTCAACACTCTTTCTTAGAGACATGGTTAATAATTGTTGTAATTAATAATCTGTTTCTTTTTGCCCAGGAAATAACAAAAAAATCTCCAGTACAGTATATATATATAAAAGCAAAATATTATCAATGTTAAAAATACATTTACTCTTGTATATAAATTTTGTGTTTATCCTTCTGAAATATAAGTCCATGGTTTATAATTTTTAAAGCATTCTTTTATTGTCATTCCTACATATACTGAAGAAATCCTGAACACAGTATTTGAAATCTCCTGTATGAGGCTTTTAATTATTAAGGTAAACTAGGGACACATAAATTATGACTGTTTAAATTCTTGAAAGGACTTCCACAATAAGATAAACCCTAGAAACAAAGGCATGAAAGCATTGAGCAAAACATAAGCACAAGCACAGGTAAGTAGGGTAATTTATCTAAAGGTTGCTTCCACAGAAGCTATTTGGCTTTAAAATTTGACAAGACTCACCTGTGTGCCATGGGTTGGGGAGACTCTATAAACCTAAACTATACTCCAGAAACGGAAAAAAGAACTGCAATGAAATATAAAATTCTTTAAAAAGGATGTATTTTTAAAATAAAATCTATACAATTTTCCTCAAAATATAGGAAGTATGGAAAACATTGGCAAAAAGTGCTAACTTCTTAATGTTTATTTAGCATCATGCAAATATATAGGAATGTGATGAGGCACCCAATTGCCAAGGTTGAAAAGGGCCAGCTGACATTAGGCCACTGAGCGTACAAGTCGAGGAGGAAGTAGCTTGCTAACAGCATTTCAATACCTGTATTCTCATTATGTGTTAACACGTGTTAGTTTTGCCGACTACTAGATTTCAGCATGACATCACCGTACGTGTATTCAAGGAGCATTAATCATATGCACTGACTTCCCCCCTTGGTCCTTCCCCCGCTCCAGGGCCCGTAGTCAGTATTCTGCTCCCAAGTTGATTTAACTTTTTGGCTTCAACGTATAAAACAAACATGCCTCACATGTCCTCTTGCGTCTGGTTTATTCCACTGACCAGGGCTTCCTCCAGTTTGGTCCACTTTCTTGGAGATGACATGCTTTCATTCTTTTTGTGTGAATAGTGCTCCATCCTTGGTGTCTGCACTATATTTTATTTAACCATTCATTTGCTAATCAGAATCTAGGCTTATTCTATAGCATAGTTATAGAGAATAATGATAAAATATACATGAGTAGCATGTATATCTTTGGTGTGCTGATCTCATATCCCTTGGAGATACACCCATGAGGAGAGAATGGATCATGTGGTTTTTTTACTAATTATTCATCTCTGCAGAAAACTTAATACTGCTGAAAAACATAACATATTAGATGTTTTTGTCCTTACTAAAATTAATGTTCACTTTTATCATCAAAATTTTATGACATCTTTTTTCTTTTTTTTGGTACTGGGGCTCGAACTCATGACCTTGCACTTGCCAGGCAGGTGCTTGTGCCACTGAGCTGTATCCCCAGCCTGATATCCTACTTTTATCAAGGAAAAATAAGGAAAGGAAAAATAACAGATGACTACGATTTCAACACAATTTTAAATAAAATCAGTTGTGTTTACATTATTATTAACTCTATTATTTTATATTGCTGATTGTTAACATAAGATTATATATGAAATATTAACATAAGATTATATATGAAATATTTTTATTACAAAAGAAAATCTGTGTATATTACTTGGATAGAATAAGTAATCAATTATATATGCCACATTTTTACTCAGAATGTGGGCTGAATCATAGAATTAGCTTCAATGTCTTAAATTTTAATACATATGGGAAAAAGAAAGGATATGATTTGGTTTTTTTGATGGTGAGCCTTCTTTCTGGGGTAAAATGGAATTTCAGTGTTGTTTTAGTTTGCATTTCTCAGTGACCAGCACTGAGCATTTTTTCATGAATTCACTGGTAATCTGTACTTCTGTGACGTTTATATTGATTTCACTTGTCATTTTTGTTTGGGTACTTTAGGTAGAGAAACCTAAGTTTATTTTCAGTTTTTCATATAATCTAGGTATGTTTTCATCTGAGAAATCGCTGGTAATTTTTTTTTCCTGTATTGTAGATTGTCGTTTCACTTGGTTGTTTCTTTCACGGTGCAGAAACTCCTTAATTTCATATGCTCCTATGCTCACTTTGGTTGATTCTCAGAACGGTTTTCTGTGTACTGAATTCTGTTCAGAAAGTCTTTGTTACCTATGACTTCACAAGTTTTACATATGTTTTCTTCCAGCAGGTCATGTGTTTTCAGTTTTAAGGCAAGGGATCAGTTACAATCAAAGAAATTAGGATGTGTTGTATACAGGTGCCAACTCCACATAAAGAAACTGTTATGGATTGCAAGCACATACCAAAAAACAGAAAAAGGAGATCAAAAAATGGGTGGAGGCAGGAGGGAGGGAAGAGGGGCAAGATGAAAAGGAGAATTAAGATAGCTCATGTAGGGTTACCAACTTCCCACAAGGAATGGAAACATTATGTACTATGACATGTACTAATAAATTAAGCTAAACTAAAATAAGTAGCACAACATAATATAATACATAATATTTGTATTTCAGTGGTACTATGTTATTTTATGATTATAAACATACACTTAAAATGCATGTTAGTAAAGCAGGCAATACTTCTCAATGATAAAGCGCAAAGACATACGTTCATTCCAATATGAATTACCCTTGTCTTCCTATGGTTAATTAGATTTAATGAGTACAAAATATACATAAGAATTAAGATAACTGACAAGATACAATGTGATGTACAACAAGAAGGTTTTTGCAGATAGGACTATTCACTGGATACATTCACACCTTCATTGTAGGACGCACAGAAAGAGTTCATGAAGTTTTGCTTTGTCAACAAACTTACCCTTGTAAAGATTATCAGAACATGTATGGCAATATGTACATGAAACCATACATTTTTATATGTTTTATTGCTCAGCTGTTTTACTTCCCATGAATTTGCAGAAATGCAATGGAAAAAACAGAAGACCGAAATTTGATAGAGCTCACAAAATCAAGACCTATGTATTAATGGCATAAATGTAGAATTGTTAGCCCGGATTTCAATTTTTTCTTAGTTTATTTTATTAGTCACTAACAATACAAACTAAAATTAACTTTTCTAAGTACCAATTTTATTTTTATATGATGAAAAGCAATATGTTCCTGCCATTAAAAACTTTTGAAATTATCTTCATATCAAAATTCATGTTACATTAGCCTAACTTCTTATTTCTTAAAAATGTGTTTGTCCTTTTTCTCTCACAAAGCAATAGTTATAAGCATGTTTTGACTTTAAATATGATTATAGACAAAAATATTTTATATAAATATGTAAATATTTTGACCTTCTTAATATGATGCATAAAGACACAAAATATATGGAATACATGGTGAACATATATCATCATAGCCCAGCACATAAAGACTACTTTATAAATGTGAACATATATAATGTATAAATATTATAAAAGTAGTCATCTACTCTTCTCAAGAAAACTCTGTAAGGAAATATAAGAGACAGGAAAAATCCATTTTAAACAGGATTAAAGTGTTATAACATAACACAAATTGTTACCAACAGATATACATCATACACACCTTGTGTATTTATTTATGTATGATAGGTATTTTTATAAACATGAAGAAAACATAAAAGTGATTATCTAAGTGCATAATTTGAAAGCATGAATCAAATACATACTTA
The DNA here is from genome assembly GCA_004027295.1 of Dolichotis patagonum. Classification (NCBI taxonomy): domain Eukaryota; kingdom Metazoa; phylum Chordata; class Mammalia; order Rodentia; family Caviidae; genus Dolichotis; species Dolichotis patagonum. Next base: position 8,522 of record PVJX010037315.1, read on the forward strand.
TATACTGGTCATCTTTTTCTACAGTGAATTCCAACTAGATCACGTTTTGTAGTGAGATGAATTTGTATAGCATTCACACTTTCCCATTTGTCTTCTAAATACAAAAAGATTGTTTTTAAATAAAAGGGTTAAAATAGACCTTTCTTTTAGATTTTCTCTAACTCTAGGCTGTTCAATTTTCCTTCATAGTTTTATTTACACTTTCTCTTACTGTAAGAATTTCATAATTGTCATATCTGTCTTCCCTGCATTTAAGATGCACGCATTAGCTGCACACTGTTTATTTAGCATCTCAGTCAGCAATTACAATGCCAAAGTAAATTAAAGTAAATTATATTTTTTGCAGATTGTGAAGTAAAAATTGATGATAATTACTGAAATTCCAAAACGGGCTTACTGGGAAAATAGTTAAATACATTATCCTAAGACTAGGCTCATTTATCATATAAAATTATTAATAAAGACTCACGTGAAAAGTTAGCAAAATTTCATCTGTCTCTGTTTATTTCCACTTGCATGAGCATGTGAAAACTGCTCTTTAAAGTTAAATTTTCTTTGCTTGACATTTTAAAATTTTATTAAAGAAATGGTATTTCACTTTGATTTCTAAAGTACAATTTGATATCACCTTAGTTATTCATATAGATACTTGTGACCATGATTCTCCAGCAAGACCTTAGTACACATTGAGGTTTATTTTATAATTTTCACAGAATATATGGGGGAATGAAATAATAATTTCATTCAGATTATAATCTTTAGAATGGTGAGCATGTATATTTTGTAAGTGTTTCTCAAAGAAATTAAAGTGAACAATTGCAAGTTTTTATATGAATAATATTATGTGTTTTTTGTCCTGTGGTGAAATAGCATAGATAAATGGAATATTTATCACATATTCAAATCTTCACAACACAAGGAATTTGAGAGTAACTGTTTCAAAATTAATGTCCCTTTTTGTAATCTTGATAACTTAAAAATAGGTATTTATTTAACATTACTTAACACGTCTTCATTCAAGAGCATAATAATTGCAATAGCAAATCTGATGATTAACATCATTTGCAATTTTTCTTCTTTTGAAGGTGATTGGATTGACCATTTACTTTACACGTTTTCCATTTTTTACAACATATGTGACACTTTACCAGGTTTTGTCTTTAAACAGTCTTAGAAAGCACAGATAACTCAGCTTAGGAAACACACTTCCCACTTGGTGAGTTGTATTACAGGCACCATTTGTTATCTATAGTTCTTGTGATCATAGTAGTAAATATATCTCACAGTTGGATACACAAAATTAAGTCATTTAATGGATTTGTAGTTCAGCTGATTGAGGTCCACAGGTCTCTGTGCACTTCTGGAAGCCATTTTATTTCTTCTGTAATTGTCAGTCACTGTCTTTTCCACTTGGCTGCTGTTCTGTGACTAGTAAGAATATAAGGTACTAAAAATGGCATCAGAACAGTGATAAAATGCCATTCAAAGATGCTCTACACACATGCGCGCACACACACACACACACACACACACAGGCTCACTCACTCAAGTTTGTTTATATTATTAAAAGTTAACTTTTTTCCTGATAGAATCAGGATTCTCCTTACACTATGCACACAGTTTCAAGCTGCTTTATATTTAAATATGTGAAATAAAACATCATAGAGGATGTTAGAGAATAAATTTAGTAGCATCAGAATTTCAATGAAGAAATCCAAATTACAAGAGTGAAAGTAACTATTTTATCCAAAGTCCATTGATATTTTTCTGTATTTCAGTTAGTGTAAAGTAGTTATAGTAATTTAGAAAAATAAATTCATATCCAATAAACATCTGTATAAATAAATTCATATCCAACAAACACCTCAGGAAACAGATCAAATCTTTGAGAAGTAAGTCTGGCTCGAAATGATTTAGTGTTAATAGTTCAGTGCTTTCAGGAACTTGCCAGGATGCTAGGATTCATTCTTCATTTTTCAGTGCCAGCAAATTTCTGATCCAAAACGCACAAACGCAGCATTTTTTTTTCTTGCATTGACTCTGTGAGAACATTAACAAATCTCAAATAAACAGCAGCCCTGCATTCTGGAAGAGTTTTGAAAAGCAGAATGAATTCCAGATGCGAAACTCAAGCTGGTCACTGAAATAAAGATTTTACTAACACTGGAAGTTAAGTGAAAAATGTTACCAAGTATCCTTTGTTTTCCCTGCACTCTATCTAAGAGCCAGAATTAAAAATAAATAATATGTAGTTTTTCAGTATAAAATGTATTTTTAAAATTTTACCATTATTTAATACAAAGTTGAAAGGTCACATACTTGCAATCTATCACATTTAAACATAAGATGCTAAATATTTATCATTTTAAAAATTTAGTAAAAAATTATTTCTAATAATGAAGCATCATTAAAATATTACACAGAAAAGTGACAAATTGAAGTCAGGGGTGACAAAAATACATGTATAAAGCTCATAATGATTCAGTTTTTTTTTTTTTTTTAATTTTTGTTACCAGGGATCAAACTCATGACCTTGGGCTTGCCAGGTAGATGCTTGTATCCCTAAACTAAACCCCCAGCCCTAAAGCTATCAGTGAAATACAGGCTTTTTGTCAGGCTAGTATGTTGCTACGTGGTAAAGCAACAGTAACACACTCATTAGGCCCTGAGTTTGACCTCTGGCACACACACACACACACACACAAAAAAAATCTGTACATTTTGATAACTGAGGAATATTTTAATTTAATTTCATACATGAGAACACAGTGATGCAAACTGACTGAAATCCAAAGCACACAGATGTTGGTTCACTAGTGGAATTGTAGGTTATACCAATGGTTGCTATATTTTTCAATTCTGATGAGCTTGTATTTGGCTAATAATGATAAAAATTTCTAGTTTGTGAAGAGTCTGCATTAGTCAAAGTTTCCATGAGGTAGTTTTCTAACAATATGTTTATGTAAACTAATGAGTCAGAATTGAAAGATTTGTAGGTCAGAAAAAAGAAATATCTACTACTGGAAAAAAGATATTTGTAGAAAATGAATAAATGTGCAAGGAATATAAAACATATGTAAAAAATATATAGGGATAGATGGGGAGACATGGAGGGTACGAGGAAATAAAAGTCATTAAAAAGGGATTTGTACATGTACCAGTTTTCCCAGATGAATGCAATTATTATGTGTTAAAGTATAAACTAATAAATATCTATAAAAGAAACTAGAGGACAATAAGTTATTAACGAAAGACCACTCTGAAAGGAACTCCTAGGAAATCACAAAAGGTGTGTGACCTGCATTCAGAAGATCAAGATTACTGAGTGATTTGGCGCTAAATCTGAAGAAAATAGTAAATATAGTTGTATAAAATTAGTACAAGTGACTATAGATACTGAGAAACTGCCATTCCATTGTAGAGATATGTGTATAAGCACAATTCCAGTACACAGGAAGATATAGTCACATTTTAGGACAAAGTTGAGTACAATATTTAACATGTACTTGAAATCAGAGAGTAGAATATGTTTATTAAGAAAAGCAATACTCTAACATGAAATTCGGCTGAATTTTAGGTTAAAATAGGGATTTTGCATTGTGTAAAAACCCCTAAGAAAATACATGATGTATAAATAAATTGGTTGAGATGAGGTAGATAAATCATTAAAGTTGATAAGATATTAATATTTGATACATTAGTGGGAAAAGTTCCACTAAGTATTCAATGAAGATAATTCTTTCTCTGATCCAAGCCATTTTATGGAAAGGGTATTTGGAGACAAACAAAATGTTGGTTGCTACTTTTCCAATACTGAAAATTAAACAAAATAGTAACATGGTTTGATTTGATTTTTATGCATTTATTTTTATTGTGAGGGAACGTATTAAAATTAGCAATTGTCATTGACTTAGAGAGTTCAGGTTCCAGGCTGCCAGCTGTCTTTTACGCACTCATAGTATATTGCATTTGCACAAGTAATTCCAATGATTCCTGTTTTTATAATTTTAATTTTCAAATTGTATAGCCATCATCAGCAATAAGAACAACGTACATTCACATACTTTAGAGAGGAGTCTATAGGATTATTATATTATTGGTTATATTTTTGCCTTTCAGTCCATAATGACTTTGAAATGTTATCTATTGAATATATAATTTTCACACAAACTTCTGAATTGTCTTTCAAAGAGTGTAAGATTGAAGATGTCAAATTCCTTGAACTTCCAGTAATCAATAATATGTGTAAAAATGTATAGAGACTCTACATTGAACCATATAATAAAAGTATTCCATAGACCAAACCACTACCATCATACTAATGCAGGAAGCTGCTAGTTAGGTTTGATAATGGCAACAATCTCTGATACACATAACTTCACCTGCAAAGTCATAATTTCCATTTTTCCCTACTTAATTTTTTCATTTTATTTAGTAGATTTTTTAAATAATGAGGTAGAAATGAAGCTTATTAACAATTTTATTGTCTTACTTCCTGCTGTTATAGAATATCAGAAAAAATACAAAAAATATGAAAGTACAGTACTAGACTAAAAGTTAATTTTGAGTGAAACTAATGATTTATTATAAATGTAGTATTTACATATTGCTAAGAAAGTGGTTTTTAGTTTTCTTCTCCTTATTTTCAACAGAATTCTCAACATAAGTAATCAAGACAAGATTTTAAAAAGTATAACCTATTAAATATTATTTTAAAATTGTTAGATGTATATTTTATGAGAAATGATAATCACATAATATTTTGTTTAGATAATTAATTTGTGAACATTTTAAGCACTGATTATATTATATACAAAATTAAATATCCTGTTAAGCTTTCTTTTTATATATTTAAAATGTGATGATCAAATAATATTAATTATAAGAAAGCTCTCTGTGTTACCTGGAATCAGTAGCATTTTACTTGCATATATTTGAAGTGTACAATTTTTTGGATTTAAACATTTGCATTCCAAAATTCGAAAACTTCCCAAAGCTTCGTCGTGCATGTTTATTTATGGTTTTGTTTGTTTATTTATTTTTGGACTTTCTTATTGTAAAAATTTTAACATTTATCTTCTTAACAAATTTAAGTTCTATAGTTGTCTTTTGCAATAATGTGTCTGCGGTGAGCTACAAATTATAGTTCATTGGATAAATTCTTCAAAGGACAAAATGTAAATCAATGCCAGTATGCTGAAAAACTTTCCTTTCAATTTTGGACAATATGTATTTTATTGATAAGAATGCACTGAACAGGGGCCTAATTGGACTGTGCTGGACAAGCCCTGGGCAGCTGGCAGGGCTGAGAGCCCAGCCTGGGCCCTGAGTGCACGCGCTACAGTGACAGGTGGAATCCAACGCACAACGGGCAGACTTGGAACTCTGCGCCCAGGCAGTAAGATCACTCCCTGTGTCTGATACCACCCCCAATGTGCCCAAGAGGGATGGGCGGGCCTAACTGGACTGCGCTAGACAAGCCCAAGGCAGCTAGCAGGCATGGGAGCCCACTCTAGGCCCTGAATGTGCACACTCCAGTGGTGACTGGAATCCCAACACACACTGGACAAACTTGGAACTGTGTGCCAAGGCAGTAAGACCACGCCCTGTGTCTGATACCACCCCAAGGCATGGGAGAGGGAGCAACAGGCCTAAGCAGACTGTGCTCAGTGAACCCCAAGCAGCCAGCTAGCCAGGAGCCCACCCTGGACCCTGACTGTGTGCACCCAGGTGGTGGCAAATGCTGAATCCCAGCATGTACCAGGAAAACTTGGAACTCTGCCCCAGAGGAACCTTGGACTACAGAGGACTCTCTGCGCTAGCCTGAAGGGATATGAAGTGACTTCATCACCATAATAAGATCTAAGCTTGCTCCAGTCTGTGTGGTGAGTATGCCCCTAAAATAGAGGTTTACAGAGGCTAAATACGCCAGTAGTAAAGCTCCCTCCAAATAACTGTAAGACCTTGGTGAGTCTGACAAGAGTGAGGGTGACCCTTTCCTACACACAGAAAACATCAGGCAGAGTGAGGAGTGTGCCGAAAAGGACTCCCCCAACTTGAAGAAAATCAAAAGGGCTTATGAGACACACAGGCACACAATAGGGACACAATAGGTACTCAGCTCACCAAAATACTATAGACAGGGAGATTTGATGACCTGGAATAACCTGAAGATAAAGTACTAGCAGGAACTAAAAGTTGACCTACATCAATACTACTAGGCTTGTCAGCCCAGGAAGAATATAGGACTCACCCAACAGGCCCTGCAGCAGGAAGTCAGGTGACTGGTCCACCTATTCATTGTGGGACCCAGCAACTGGACAAATATCAACCTTACAGTAGGACACCAAGATACACACTACGAACAGTTCACACTAGCGGGTCTGAAGGACCAAACACTAACTTGAAAGAGGAAAATGCAAAATGAAAAATCAGAATGCAATCTCAAAGATCAAGTCCACCAGATGGAAGTACAGGAGACATTGAAAGAGAGGACTCCAAAGGTAACACACCAGAAATCTCTGAAAAGATAGTGAATAAAGCAAAAACAAACAAACAAACAAAAAACCCCAACTCTGTGAGGCCATAGAGGAAATCAAACAAAGTACTCTCCCATGTAAAGATAGAAGTAACAACCTTAATAAAGGAGTTGATGAGTGCAGCTAAAGAAGAAATAGAGAAAAAAGTACAGGAACATGGGAAACTGATTGAAACCTTGAATGAGCAATATAGAAAACAAGCAGAATTCAGGAAGCAAACTGAAAGAAAAATGAATCTTAGGATAGGATTTCGGACCTTGAGGACAGGATCGCAATTAGTGATCATGAAACGATCTTTTAAAGAAAGGACTTTTAAAAATAGCAAAGCAGCATGAAATGTCAATCCAGAAGATTCAAGATGATGCAAAGAGCAACAATAAAACATTAATAGAGCAACAATATAAGATGGATAGGCATTAGTAAAGATGCTGGAGTCAATACAAATGACATATCTAAAATATTCGCAGAAATAATAGGAGAAAAGTCCCCAAACATGTGGAAAAAAACTGATATGCAGATAAGTGAGGCATATAGAATGCCAAAGAGTCACAACCAACTAAAATATACACCCAAACACATAATAATTAATATCCTAGACATATAATATTAAAACAGAATACTAAAAGCTGTTAGAGAAAAGACACAACTCACCTATCAAGGAAAGTCCATTAGAATTACAGCAGACTTTTCAGCACAAACCCTCAAGTCAAGATGTGCTTTGAGTGAGATATTTCAAGCCCTTAAAGAAAACAACTTTCAACCCAGACTGATGAACCCAGCAAATTTCATTCAAATTTAATGGAGAAAAAAGATACTTCCATGACAAAGAACAACTGATGAAATTCACTCCCACCAAACCAAGCCTAGAAAGTTTTGAAAGAAATACTAGACAGAGATAAAAATGACCAAATCCCCAAACCAACAGAAAGAAACAACCAGGTAGGACAAGAAACTAAATAAGGGGGAAAAGCAGAAAGCAAACGAATGGAACATAACATTGCAAAGTTGAGCCAGTACATATCAGTGATATCCATAAATGTAAATGGCCTCGATTCAACTATCAAACAAAATAGGTTAACAGAATGGATCAAGAAACATGATCCCACAATATTCTGTATACAAGAAACACATCTGACCCAAAAGGAAACTCATAGATTAAAAGTCGAAGGATGGAAAACAGTATTCCATGAAGCAAGAACCCAGAAAAAAGCAGGGATAACTATTCTATTTGCAAACAATGTGAAACTAAAATGATTATAAGATAAAAAGAAGGTCACTGTATACTTGTAAGCAGAAAAATTCAAGAGGAAAAACTAACAATTATGAATATATATTCACCTAACACAGGAGAAAACAATTCTATAAGAGAGATACTAAAGGACAAAAACAACCAAATACACAAGAACACAAGTAATAAAGGGGACCTTAACAGCTTATTGTCACAAAGAGATAGATCAATGAGACAAAAAGTCAGCAAAGAAGTAATAGAACTGAATCATACCTGCAAGCAACTGGACTTCTTAGATGTTTACCGAGTGTCCCACCCAATCACAACAGAATATACATTCTTCTCAGCTGCACATGGGACATTTTCCAAATTAGACCATATATTATCCCATAAAACATTCTTAAGTAAGTGCAAGGGAATTGAAATTATCCCATGCATACTATTTGACCATAGTGCACTGAAATTGGAAATTAATGGCAAAAGAAGTTGCAAAACCTGCATACATACATGGAAATTAAACAACAACCTTTTAAGCAAGAAGTGAGCTACAGATGAAGTTAAAGAAGAAACAAAACAATACCTACAATTTAATGAAAACGTGAAAACAACCTATTGTAACTTGTGGCATGCAATGAAAGTTGTCTTAAGAGGGAAATATACTTTGGTTCTTGTTCATGAATTCTCTTCCTACCCCTATATCTTTGAGGTTTTTACCTACTTTGTCTTCCAGTAGTTTTAGTGTTTCTGTTTTAATATTTAGATCTTTGATCCATTTAGATTTTAGTTTAGTGTATGGTGATAGACATGGGTCTAGTTTTAGTCTTCTGCATATGGACAGCCAATTTTTCCAGCAC
>PVJX010037316.1:0-16966 GCA_004027295.1 Dolichotis patagonum
TTTTTTTATCACCTTTAAGACTAATCTGAGTGATTCATCATAATTTTCCATTTTGTCCTCAATTTCAGAAACTGTTTCACATTAGTCATTTCTAAAGTTTGTGTATTCTGCAATTCTATAATTTGACATTTCTGTCTGCCACCCTTTCATGTTGTCTGCGTCTTTGGTGAAATTGTTAGTCATGTTTTGAACCATTCTGGTTAGCTCTTCCAATATTTTTTTTTCATACCTGTACTGGTCAGTTTGTATGTTAGTTCCATCTTTTTTCAGGATCATGTGCTTTTTGAAAGCACTGAATTTCTTTAGGTCTTCTTTAATCATTTCATAAAGCTCTACTACTTGATATTTGCTTTCCTCTCCATTGGTACCACTTGCATTTGCTTTGGAGAGCTGGGAGCCTTTGGGGGTCTTTTTGTTGCTTTTTGTTATCATTTGTTGCTGTTGTTGTTGTTGTTGCTCTGAGAGTTGAGGTCAAATAGAATGCAGAATGTTTGTTGCTAATTAGGAAATTGATTTAGTTAAACTTGTTTTCCAGTGATGTGCTTGTCACTTTATTTATCTAGGGATATCATTTACCCTGTAACATTTTCAATTATTGAACCCTTTCATTATGTTGTAAAGAAAATATTTCTATTAGTTATAACACTGTCAGCAGAAATGAACATATATCAGTCATAACCACTTAAATTTGTTTTGATGATTTATTCCTTTATTTTTGTACCAGGGATCAAATGATTTCTTCCTTTTGCCAATGTTCCTTATCTTTTACATTGTACTGGGATGTGAGGTGTGGAGACATGGAGAGGAAGATGAAGGGAAAGGAGTTTGTCAATGGAAAGAAAGGAAGATACGTCAACAGGAAAATAGAAAATAAACAGGAACTCAGAGTCTGTTGATGTTATTTTATAGCTGTGGTAAAGTGTTGTAAGGGTATTTAGGAGGATGTGTAGAGTCACGGGGATGTGTGAAAATGTACTTAGAGACTGGGAGAAGCTGTGGGATGGCTGGTACCTGTTAATACTTATTGGCATTTTTGTTTGGTTCCTATAAGCCAATTTTGTTAGTGATTACTTTGATATTTTCATAAATGATACTACTTAATTCATAGCATTGATTAATTCTCAGTCTCTAATTCACTTATGTAGCCTCCTGCTATGTTTGTGCCATTAGATAGATGGAGAGGAGGAGAGGAAGGCAAGAAGGCAAGACAGGATTGTGTAGTATAGAACTAAAAATAAGCCATGGAAGGAGTTAAAGGGTATGAAGAAAGACACTGAAAAGGGGAACAGGTCACCTAGGAAACTCTTGAACCTTAAAGTATTATAATCTTCAATACCAATAAAGGCGAACTAACAGCAAGAAGATTAAGAAAAATGAAAACAGAATAGAAATTTTAAAAACAGAAATAACAAAACCAACCAGAATATCCAAACTCAACAAATTAGCAAGGTTATAGTAACTGCAATTGCCAAAATAACTAAAGAAATAAGAATAAAAACCTTTGAGCCAAGTGTGGTGGTGAAGAGTTGTAATCCCAGCACTTGGCAGGGTGAGACCAGGCCACCACCAAGAGTTTGAGGCCAGTCTGGGCTACATAGTGTGTCCAGGCCAGCTTGAACTATGTAGTAAGATACTGTCTCAAAATGATTAAAATTAAGATAAATAAAATAAAATAAAAATCTTTGCACATTTGTAAGAGCAGTAACCAGTTCCACACATTTCCCTCTTCACTGGTGTCTCTATTTTCTATTAGCCATACAATTTTCTTCTATGAAACCAATGGCCTGTCTGAAGTCTTGGAGACTGGTGCACCCTCCTAACTCTTATCCTGGTCCTTTGTGGATTAAATTATCATGGCCAAATTGGAGGGTAAAAATCATAAATTTTTCTTTGTTTTCCTTTCATGGGTTTTTCCAACTTATTTTATGTCTAAATGCCACTGTCCTAAGTTCTGGTCACCACAATGCTTCAGCTCCACCCTCAGAAACCACAAGAAGGATCTCTCCCTCTCCCTCCCTCTCCTTCCCTCTCCTTCCCTCTCCCTCCCTCTCCCTCCCTTTCTCTCTCTCTCTCTCTCTCTCTCTCTCTCTCTCCCTCTCTCTCTCTCTCTTTTTCTCTCTGTACCCTGGAGTTGTGCTGTTGCCATTGCTTCCTAATTTTGTCACAGAACTAAATTATACTTCCTTCTGCACTTTCCTACTAGGCATTATGGGATGTGCCCTCCTTCCATGGGAGGCTGCCAATAATCCTGGGTAGGGCACTGAATATTTCACATACCACATCCCCATTTTGTGTGGGGGAAGTGGGCAGATGATGATGACAACGATGATGACGATGATGATGATGATGATGATGATGAAGAAAATTAAGTTGGGAGAGCCTTCCCTCCCCGGTGCTGCACAGCCCACCTGCTCTGGGATGGGAATGACGGTGCATGGCAATGAAATTTTATTATGCTCTGTTGTTGTTTTCTTGGGTCTCTTGAGCTGGGGCTGTCTAACTCCACCATGCCCTGTGGGGAGGGTAACTTACCTGGGAGCTTTTTTAACAATCCAAACTGTTTCTGAGCAGCTAACACACTCCTTCCCTTAGTTGGCTGGGCTCTAGCCCAAAATGATGTAAGCACTAGGACCACGGCGGGGCAGGTGTACTGTGATCCTGGCATGGCTGTTTTCCCTCTAAACTCTGTAGTTCAGTCCAGCTGGCTTGTCTTATTATTATTATTATTATTATTATTAATAAAATTGTCCTTGTTAAAGGGACCCTTGCCTTCCTGGAGTGTGTCTCACCCCTCACCAGCTTTGGGGACAGAAGCACTGGTGTGTAGCGATAAAATTTTTTCTTTCTGCTTTTTGGTTTCTTTGATTCTCTGGATTGGAGTTACCTAATGTTTTTACACCGGTGGAGAGGACAGCTGGACGGTGGGTTTATTTAATAATCCAGACCTTCTCCAAGGGACACCTCTCTTACCCTGGCCCTTTCCCAAGAAGGCACAGGCATTGGGGTTGTGTGACTCTGTGACTCACACGTGGACTAATTTCTCCTCTCCCACCCTCTAAACTCTGGATTTTAGTCCATCTGGGTTGTCTTTTCTCTCCATCCTGTTTCCAGACTCTCTTTCACTTTTATCTCAGAATAACTACTTTCCTTCAGCACTGAATTGGAGGCCTCCACCATGCCCAGTGCCTCTGGCTTTCCTCTTGTGACTTGCTCTAAAAAATTGGTAACCCTTCAACTGACTCCTTTTGATAGTAAGAACCATACTACTTTAATTGAAGACCTATTCTCTCTACTCTGTGTTGCTGGATATCTGATAAGTTAAGAGTAAATTCTGCTAAATGATGGTGTTCTTGATCCTTATTTTCCTCATAGTGAAGTTTTAAATATTTTAACCAGAATATTTTCACACATTTGTCTTCTTGGTTTCATTCCTTAGTGCCTGTTCTTTGACAAAGAAGCCCTTTGAAACAACAATGCTGTGCAAAACATATTTCAGTGCATTGCTAATGATTCTTAGTATTATAATTTATTTATGCTGCTGACCGTTGGACTTAGATCAGACTTCAGAGTTAAGGACATGGTTCCCCTGTAGATTGTCCTCATTCCAGCTGCCAGCCAAAAGCTTAGGGGTCCTCAAGCCACTTGCACTTCTAACCAACCAGTTACAAATTTAGTTTCTATTATCCCCTAAGGTTCAATAATTTTTGTGACTCATAGAACTAAGGAAAGAGCTGTACTAACAAGTGTAGTTTTATGAGAGAGAGAGTGAGAGAGGGAGAAGAATCATATTGAGTCAAAATAAGAGACACAAAACATGAGATTTGGAAGCATCCCAAATGTGGAATTCCTGTAACTTCTCCCTGTAGAGTGAAGATATAGTATCCTCTTCTTATGACAAGGTATATCACCAACCAGAAAAGTCCCCAACTTCTAGGAGTACAAAGCTGTTACTGGCATTTCATTATATAGGAATAATGAATTAAGTAATTGAACTCATCATTGAAATCATTCTCCAACCCCCTGGAGCTCAATGGAAGTCAGGTTGATACTATATGGCTCAAAACTCCAGGCCTCTTATCGCATGGTTTGTCCTTCTGATGTAACCAGCCCCCATTCTGAAACCAGCCTATCATGAGTCACCTCTTTAGTATAGACTCATGTATAGTATAGACTCAGGCTCATGATAAGGAATAAAAATACAAGGCACAATTGAAAAATATGGTGTGTGTTTACATTTTTAAAAGATACTACAGTAAAAAAAAAAAAAACACATTGCTATTAATCTCCCTCAGAAAAATTTCCCCATCACTTCAAACACATTTATCTCAATATTCTTGCCACTTTCTGAAGCAGTTCTGGAAGTCATTTTCCTGAGTTGGCAGCTGTCGTGTCCTGAATAAATTCTTTCATGGTCATTTTGACTTTAGGGAAGAGACAGAAGTCACATGGTGCCAGATTCATTATACAAGATAGATGAGGACACACTGTAGTTTTTTTTTTTTATTTTAAAGAGGATAAAACAGAGTAAAACCAATCAAAACAAACCAGTGTAAGAGATACAGGACTTCAAAACATTACAAAACCAACAATAGTTGTCATCATGCCATTTGAGACCTTCCAAATAGCTGCATATAACTTTGGACATAGTAAAACTCAGAACAGAACAGGAACAATAAAAACACAACAATGAATGTAATAAAGGACTTCAAAACAAGACAATAGTAAATCCAAAATGGCTACCATAATAGATCTTGCTATTTTTGAAATAGCTGCTTCTGCCATTGGATTTGACATAAACAAAACAAAAGAGAATAATATCTAACCCAACAAAACAATGAAAACGATATAGGGCTTTCAAAAAATAACCATATGGAATCAACAATGGTTGCAGCCCTCAGAAGGAGATCCCCGATAGATGCCACACTGTGCACCGCTATCCTTTGAACCTATGATCAGACCACTGGCCCTAGACCTGCAATGTTAGTGAAACACCAAAGCACCACAGGCACCCAATTGCATTTCACCTCTATAGCTATCATCACAGCCTGTGTTTCTCTGGATAAACTAGCCACTTATAACAGTGGGGGTGGGGCGGTTAGTCTTCTTGTTTGCCAACCCATGGAAGGGGCTGAGGTCTGGCTGTTCCCAGTCAGGCAGTGGCCCATGCATGGTGCTGGTTCCAAGACTGGGCTTGCTTGCTGGGATGGCCTTGTTCTCTTCACCCTTGATGCACAAACAGCACTAACAGGAAGAGGCTGGAGGCTGGCTGTTCCATTCTGGGGACAGCCTGCACAAGGCACTGGTTCCAGACTGGGCTTGCTTGCTGGTGTGGCCTTGTTCTCTCTCCACACTGTGTTGTTCTTACTGGCCTGCCTTTCCACTAGAAGGTACTTAGCAGCAACAGTCACTGTATTTTGTTATCACACTGTATTTTATTATCACACCTCACAGCCACAGTCAGGAGAGAGAACTTCCAGAACTGCTGCAGAAAATAGCAAGAGCAATGGGATGCATATGTTCAAATCAAAAGGGAATATTTTAAGAGCAATTAGTGTGTCTCTTACTATCACAAACATTTTTTAATTTAATCAATAAAAATATTTTTTGGCCAAACTTATTGGTACATGCCTGTAATCTCAGCACTCAAGAAGGTGAGGCAGGACTATCATCGTGAGTTTGAGGCCAGCATGAGCTATAAAGTGAGCTCAAAGCAAGCCTGAGCTGCATAGCAAGACTATCTCAAAAAGACAAAAATAAATAAATAAATGAAATAGAAATAAAAAGTTAAAATCATTTCTTGTATCTCGTATGAAATTCCAGGAATTAGAAGCCCCCATCCAGGAACAAGAGACAAAGACTAGCTAACTTCTTGATAGAATAATTATAATCCTTTGTGAAATAAAACCTTGTGAATGTCTCTTTTAATTAAGAAAGCTAGATAAAAGCAGAACATCTGTGATTAAAGCCTGTGGTTACTGCTTTGCATCATTAAATGAGTGAAAAATGAAATAACTGACACAAAAACCAAATAAAATTGAAGCATCACAAATTAAAAAGTGAAAGTCATCCACGTTCCTAAGTATTAATTCCAGTTTTTTGTAGAAATCTTAGTGTATAAACAAATAAAAATAACAGCATTCGTGCACTTCCAGGGATGCAAAAGCACTAAGGAATTAGAAAGCCTGCAAGAACAAAGGACACGAAAAGTATTTCTTGTATTTGGACTCACAAAAGTCTTATGATTTTCAACTATGCAAATATATATCAGGTCAGATAAACTCTGTAATGTAAAACCTTTACACACAGTTCAGTCACATCAGCATTTGTCCCCATACTTATTGAATTGGTAGTTGAAAGAAATTAAGACCACCAAGAGGGCATGACAAGGCTGCAATCACCCCATATTTGCTGGTGGTCACTACATCTTCCAGGAGCCATGAGCTTGTTTTTAACATCAAGACTGTAACCAGTGAAGATAACTGGCAGGAGGCAGCATACAGGTAAAAACGCAAGATTGGAAGGAAACCTTTTAAAATACACCAACAGTGAATCAGAGAAGTTTGTTAAGATTCCACAGTCATGCAGAGCCACAAAAGTGAGAAGAAAGAAAAAAATATTACACGGCTTGGACTATTGGAATTCTTAAGACAGACTTGAGAAATTAGCAATTAAAAAGCATAGAAAAAGCAGTCAGTATGTGGAGAATTTGAAAAGATTATATGCTTGGTTAAGAAGATGGCAGCCCCAATCACTTGTATATTACAAGTTGTTTGTTGTCAAGACCTCTTCTTTTAAAATTCAGGTCCTTTTGCCTCCTTAAAAGACAAGATAGGAGATATGATAACCTAAGTTTGTAAAACACAAGCACTTGTTACAGTTTTTTCTGGAATGTGCTCCAAAGTCTCATGTGTTAAACGTTTGGTTCCCAGCTGATGGTAGTATTCAGGAGTGATGCAAACATACTTTGAAGAGAACATTTTGCCTCAGAACCTCTTTTCCCTTCTTCCTAGCCACTACGGAATGAATAGGTTGCCACTCCATGCCCTTCCACCAAGTTGTACTGCCTTATATCACAGGCTCTGAAACAGTGGAGCCAAGTGACCCTGAGCTAAAACATCTGAAATTATGAGCTAAAATAAATCTTTCCTTCATTAAGTTGATTTTTTCAGGTATTTTGTTGAACAACAGAAAGCTAACACCTTTTAGCCCAGTTTTATGCAGACCTCAAAGACCCCTTCCCATCAAAACATGTTTTTGCTGTATACTCCCAGTTCCATCCTCCTTTCCAAAACTGTAGCCATCCATTCCTTCTGCATGAAAAATGAAAGGCACATTAGCCAGGTATATTGCATTGGAGAATTCACTGCTATAACTCTTTACCCCAAGCAAAGTCAACTCATAGAAGCACTAGTGATTTCAACAACCATTCTAGAACATAGATTTTTTAGTGTTTTGGGGTATGGGATCGTCTCACATACTCAGCATCATTAGATTAAAAGGAAAATGCCATAATTCATGCATTTTAGAGATAGAGAAGTTTCTATAGAGGAAGTGCATAAAAGTAAGCCTGTGACTAGACTGCCTACTGTAGATGGTAGTGGTTAGAAATCTAACACTGAAGCAAGTCTCCAAATCCCGAGTGCTTATCGGGTAAACCTGAATGGTCTCCCAACTCTACTGACATGATCATGACACTAGCTAGCTATTACATCCTTCATTAATAAAGTGCTCCATTGATGAAGGCCTTTGCCTTACCTGTACATTAGAATGGAACCACTGTTTATAGAGTCAAGAAGGGGATGTTAAAGAAGGAAAAAAATGACTCAACTCTGATAATTCATGTCCCAGAGGTTAATGTTTTAGAGTTGCAGAATTCAGAACGTAAGAAGACAGCCCAGTTGCAAACTTTAAACTATTTTTCTCCCTAGTCCTACCCATCCCAATGTCAAAATAACAGAAGTAAGGAAAAACTGTTTTGGAAATGGTGTTGGTATAGATATAGAAGTATATTTTGATAGCAAGAAAACTTATAAACTCTTATTTAGAAGACAGAAAGTAATACGGATCATGAAAGATCAAAGTGACAGTTACCAAGAAAATATCAAAGAAAGCTGACTCACTTTGACATTTACTTTTAAAACTGACATCAGTTTGATCTTTTATATATTCATTTCTGAGCATCATGTGGCCGTTTTTCTCTGCAGGAGTCAAGCCTACAAGATTCATCAAAATTTTCAGTTTATGTCAATCATGAAGGACTCTGACAGAAACTTCACTTTTAATAGGTCCCTAAAACTATCAGATTCTATAAAAAATCTAATGAAAGACCAAAAACATCAGGGTCCAGTTATGTGTCACATTTAGACTTTTTTCCTTAAGTCGAAGTGTTTATATTAAGTAAAAACCTATTCAAAATTTGATATGCTAAACAGCTTTTAGTATTGTACTTAAGAATTCTCAGTCACTAACTTGAGCCCACACCAGCCAGATGCTCTGTAGAAATGAAGCAAAACCACTTGTTTCCCCAAAACCCAACACAGGGTAGAAAATCCAACAAAAGTATTTTTCGAGAAAAAAAAATTAGTATTAGACTAATTTTTCCATGAACAGGTTCTTTAGATCAACTTCCATTTCAGTGTACCTGTAAAAACACAGGAAAAAGATTATAATAGGTTTTAAAATGAATTTATTTATACTTAAAATTTGCCATTTTCTAATAATCTACTAAATATTCTCAAGCTTTATCAGTAAAGTACCAGTCTGGCAGCTATGAGGCTCAGAAACTCAAATACAAATGCCAAACCCATCAAGTTGTCCGGATTGTTCAAAATCTAAGTGATTCAGGAAACCCACATATAATGATTAATCCTAAAGAAATAAATGACAGCAAACTTAGAAACTTCCTAAATGTCATGTAACAAGAAATTATTAAATAAAGTTTGGAGTAACCATAAAACCATATAATACGGCCATTACAAATAATGATTCAGAGATACACTTCTTGATACAAAAGTTTTTATTGGTCAGTAGGAAAAACATCAAGCCATACTTCACCATTCTTAGAGTAGTTCTACTTTTATTTGATCATTTACTCTTTCACAGAATATATCTGAAGAATGTACACAAAATTAGCATAAATTTATACACGAGGTAGAAAGATGATATTTTAGTCAATCCAGTCATCTTTACTGAAGTTCTACAGATTAGTGTTATTTATTTCTCACAATTCTGCATGTTGGAAGTTCAACATCTGGGAGCCAAAATGACTGGGGACAATTGTACATAGCTCTCTTCCGTGTCCTCATAAGAAGGAAGAAATGCAACAGATTTTCTAAGTGCAAAAGACACCCCATTTCTCTGCTGTATACTTTATAAGAGCACAAATTTTATTCATGAGGATCCTACCCTCATCACCTGCTTGCCTCCCAAAGCCGCCTCCACTGTGTTCCCATCACTGTGGAAGTTAGAGTTTCAACATATGAATTTGATGGAAAGAATAACCAAACATTCTATGCTTGGACTTCCAAAATTCATGTCCCTCTCACATGTGAAATTCATTCATCCCATTCAACTCTAAAAGTTTTAACTTGTTCCAACATCAGCTCTAAAATCTAAAGTCCATTATTTTTATCTAATTACCAAAGTCAGATACGAGAATCAATGTACAGTTTATCTTGATACAAAATTCCTCATGAGCTATGAAACCAAATAAGTCATGTATTTCCAAACTACAATGATGGGATAAGCATTGGACAGATATTTTTATTCCAAAAGGGAGAGAAATAAAGAAGAAAAAGAATTAAGAAGCCAAGACATCCTGCAAGTGGGCCCCATGCATGGGTTAACTGGGGGAGAACCGGACACAGCCCTCTCCTGTGAGTCTGTGCCTTTCACGGACTGCAGAGGGAGCGCTAGAAGTCACCATGAAGCTAAGACCTCCCGTGAGTTGGTGCCTTGTGCAGGGCTCACTGGGGGAGAGCCAGACACCAGCCCCTTCCAGCATGAGGGCAGGGAGCCAAGAAGAGCCAACGCAGCCTCCCATAAGCCACCAGCTGATTGAAGAAACACAGGCTGTGCTGGTAGCTAATAGGGTAAAATACATCTTAGTGCTTGTAGTGTTTAGTGTTTCACTAACTTTGCAGGTCTAAAGCCAGTAGTCTGATCATCTATTCAGAAGATAACAACACACAATGTAGCATGTATGGGGGATCTCCTTCTGAAAGTGGTGGTCATTGTTAATTCCCTATTTTCTTTTTTGAAATTGTTCATCATTCTCATTGTTTTGTTTAGTTGGATTTCATTCTGTTTTATCTATTTTGATTTGTTGTATCTGATGGCATGGGCAGCTATTTTGAAGATAATGAGATATATTATGGTAGTCTTTTTGGGTTTACTATTATCTTATTTTGAAGTCCTATATTGCATTCACTACTTTTTTATTGGTTCTTATTACCTTGTTTTGAAATCCTATGTCACTTACATTGTCTTGTTTTGATTGGCTTTATTCTGTTTTATTTTGCTTGGTTTCATTCTCTCTAAAATCAAATTTTAAAAAAAGAAAGAAGAAAGGGGAAATACATCTGAAGCAAATCCAAACCTAGCAAAGCAAACTGTCTGAGCTCTTAAAGTTTAAGAATAATTCTCTTTGACACCATAATCTGCCCTCCAAGGCAGTCCTATCTTAGAGCAGACCATAAAGACCATTCCCCACATCAGGACTCTCTGTGGTGACCCAACCCATATCAGAGGAGGGGTTAAAATCCTCTGCCAGCAGCCCTGCCCCCTGTAGGTCAGCTGGATGTCTTTTACCCTTTGAAACTGAGTTAGAAACAACTTACTCTCTGGCACATGAGGTTATCCTTTTTTCATCCTTTTCCTATTCTATACCTTTCAATTTTTCTTCAATGAAAATATATTTTATATAATAAAACATTTAATATTTTAAAAATATTGCAAGTATCAATTAAGAGAAAGTTATAAGAAAGAATTTCTTTTATCAGTGAAAGCAAATTAGTTTTTTTCAGGAAAAAAAGCTTATTTTTTTGTTTTTTCCCTTGAAAAGCTATCGACTTTGTAGAAAATGTTGATTATCTAGTGACTTTGTTACTTTTGACTTGTTGCTGAGACACAATACCTGACACCCAAAGTGAAGGAAGGAAATGCTTGTTTCTTACAGTTCTGGAGGTTTCAGTCTGTACTCAGCGGGCTCCAAGGCAGCATGGGGTGGCGGGGCAGCCATGCATAGCTGCTGCAAATAACAAAAGCAAAAGCAAAAGCAAAAGAGAAAGATACACCTTCTTCCTGCTGATACATGTATGCTGGCTCTAACCTTGGGTGGGTGAAACACTCACCACCAATCCGAGCACTAGACAATGAACCAGTCACAAACACTAGATTTGGTGGTGTCTATGATTGTGTGAGGCTTGGGGCAGGGCCACAGGAACACACAACACAATATCTATGAGGATTGATGACGATTTTGTGCCTTGTTCAGCCACTGATTAGACTGCTCACTCACTAATTTATTCAACCACAGTTCAAGAGCAGTTGAGAGACAGCAACTGAGGCTGAAGGAAGCGGAGGGGGAAGTGTCCCCAGCATTGTCACTAGTTGATGGAGCAAAATTGTCTCTGATAGGCTTGCATTAGGCCAGCACATTTCAGACACTGCTCCCCAGCTTGGCAGATCCCAAAATTTGTTTGTTTGTTTGTTTGTTTGTTTTGTTGGTTGGTTTTTTAGCATATCCAAAAGTGATGTGACCTTGGGAAGATTTCTACTTGCTAAATTTCACCTCAACCTGCAAGAGATGCAAACAGCTAATTGATTGATTTATTAAAAAGAAGTCCAAGCAAAGCAGAACACCGCAGTCATTAGAACACTGGTACATGGTTTCCCTGTAGATATACTATATAGAAAGCAAGTGGCAGGGTCAAAGAGTTTTAGAAAACAAATGTTGACAGCTGTGCAGGATAAATTAGAGGAATGTCCATGTGTCCCAGTTTTCCTGGGATGAACCTTGTCGATGTCTGCTTTCTGAATGAATAATGTTTAATAACACCCTAATCTCACTCTCAAATGTGTCCTGGTTTGGTTGACAAATAATGTGTCAACCCAGTTGGAGAAAACAATAATGAGACCTGGGAAATAGGCTGTCAGAAGTCACTGAATGATCCACTAAAGAAAGGATGAGAGTATAAACCTATGCTGCAAAAACGGGATTAGAGAGCAAAAGAATTGAGATAGCGCACCAAGCAGGTGGTAGAAACAAGGATTGTTCTTTTCCAAAGAACACTACTCTGACCAAGGGCAGAAGCCTGAAGAGATGGTTAACTTGCATATAAGCCTAGTCAGTTCAGGGATTCGAAAGCCTGGAGCTTCTGAGATCAGCTGAGGTCTTTGCTGTGACTACATTACAACCCAAATTCTCCATCTAGTGCATCCTGTTTCCTTCTCTTCCTTCAAGATGTTGATTCCAATAGCAATACCTGATTAACCTCCTGCCCACTCCATTTCTCCTTTGGTATCTATTGTCCTGGGAACCTGTCCTACACCAGCTGCTAGCACATTTATTCCAGAAAAAAATGTAACATAATTTGACCTCTTTTCATTATAAAAATGAATTACTAAATGTGTTAGAAGAGCACCTAGTGACAGGAAATACTCAGCAAATGTTAGGAACAATAATCATAATGACTATATCACTTTTAGTGCTAGACTTAGCATCCGACTGCCAATTAGGTAAATATGACAAAGCTAAACAATACAGGAGGCAAGATGATCACATTTATGTTCCCCTCTGATTCTGAAAAATTTAAGACTATATAGCTGCATTAAAATGATCCAAAGTATGCTACTCTGATGAGCTGTAACTTCAGCAATTGCACTTGAGTACTAAATGATCCAGAATGCTATGACCCACTCCTTCATCTTTACAGTTTCAAAATGCTTTGTAAATGCCACTATCAAGAGATACAAGGCAAATGATTTATCAGTCAATGCACTACTCTAAATACCTTCTACATACTTTTCTACAACCTCAAACTACAATTGTAGCACATCATTTTACTCTTCCCATTAATCCCATACTCCACCCTCATTATCATCTTCAAAACACTTAACCAAATTCCTTTATCAAAAGCTGAAAATTGTAAAAAATACACACCTCCACTTGAATTACCCATCATCTTGGAAATTCTGTCTAGCAGTCTTTCAGCCTGTCAATGCCCCCTACCCCACCAAGATAAGATAGTGAGCTGCTTCTGATTCTCTCTTCTACAGGATCACAAATAGAGACAAATCCTAAATCAACCTGTCGGGCATATCAATGTGTAAAACAAGCATGACTCACACACACACAAAGGGAGAACAGAAGAAGGAGGAGGAGGAGGAAAAGGAGAAGGAGGGGGAGGAAGAAAAGAGAAAACCACATAAAATTTCATTCAAATCACTAATGAGAAAACTGCTTAAAATCAATAGGGGGTGTCTGGAATGTGTGTGTGTGTGTGTGTGTGTGTGTGTGTGTGTGTGTGTGTGTTAGAACAAGATCCCAGGTTGGATACAATACTGTAACATCATCCAGAGCATGAAAACAAGCTCTAAAGTTATCCTTATATGAGATATATTCATTTGCACCTGTATCAAGTTGAATACAGTAGTTAACCTAAATCTTTACAGAATCTGGGCCTTAATTTATAGAGCATAGAAAATCAAAACAAAGGTCCAGTTCCCTAGAAAACTGAGTAATCATGGGTGATCCTGTTACATAGTGCTTCAGCATGATATTGAAAGAACATGCTTCCTTCTTGTTGTCATATACCTACATTTGGGATAACTTAGTAGGTACTTGACTAACTGTGAGCCCCACATGGCCTGCACTGTTCCCTAGGAATGAAGACTCTGGTTACTTGAGGGTAGAGTTAGTCCAAAGAATGAGAACTTTTTGTAGCCTATCTCCTCTTCATATACTCACCTCATTCAAAGAATCAACTTAATCAAAGCACACAGCATCAGGATCTGCTCTGGCTCCTACTCTTCCTGTGGGTTAATCCAGGAAGGTTAGCCACCTGAACAGAAAAGACAGATGGCTCTGTTTCCCTGGAGAGTGGAGTCTTAAACTACATTTTCCCTACCAAAATTCCCCAGAAATTCAGATTACTTAGGTTTTCTATTCATGTGTAGAGGGTGAAGTGTGACTCCTTTTAGTAATTCCAAAGTAATCTTTTCTGGTAGCTCACTAAAGAGAAAAAGAAACAAAATCTAATCTGTCAAGGCATATGCAGCTAATAAAGGAAAATGAAATTGTCCTCTAATTGTTCAACAGTGCAAAATAGACCAAGAAAAAGAAATCCTCAGCCAGGGGCAAAATGACTCCTAGGCCAGTATGATCTAATTGGTGAACTAAGTGAATAATTAATATACAGTAGAGGATCCCTGGGTTAACCAAGCATCTGAATGCTGCTCCAGTGTGTTTGGTACCCTAGCAAGTTCAGTGGTCATGTCTGGATGACTGACTAATCTCTAAAAGTCGCAGGGTAAATTTCAACATCCAAGAGGCATTTGTGTCTTTGGAAAACAAGCTTAATCAAATTATTTAACAAAACACTATGTAAAATGATTAGATATGAATTGCTGTTTCTATCACATTAATTTTAGACCAAAAGGAGGTGAATGTGAAGAAAATAAACTGCTAAAAAATTATGTACTTGTAACACAAGCCTAATGTGAGAGGGAAATCATAAAAATCTAGCAATATTCTGCTCTCAAATTGCTTCAAAAGTGTCCTTAAATGATTACAATGTACATATGTCTGGAAACCATAAAAGCTATATGATGTGAAATCCAAACTGCAAGTCAAAGATAATATGATATGGTGGTCCTATACTAAAAGATCAGTGAATGAGTTTACACTGACCGCTATTAACTGTTTAAAATGTAAGTACATATGTACCATTGTTGATAATTCTTTAGCCATTTTTGTTGTTTAAGTCACCATCCTTTCCTTTTAATCCCTATTGAGGAAAGGGAATAGAATGGATCAGTCCAAAGTGAAGGGTCTTTGGTCATCTGTGGAAACATAAAAGAGTGTCAGAGCCCACCACTGCCAGTGGCATGCTACCAGGGAAACTGTTCCATCGTGGCTGTTTAGTACATCCGATGAGCACTATTACCAAGGGTTCCCTTTTTAAATAATGGACATCATGATCAGACTTAATGCTATTATATTTTAAAATAAGATAACTGAGCCTCCTAATCTGATTCCACAGATCTGAGTGAACTTCTGCTGATGGAGGACTCTAAGGAAAGAATACTCTGGTTGGGTTAACATAAGTATCCTGCATCAGTGAGGTTGCAATTCCACTGTGATGTTATAAACAGATATTGTTGACATACATTAAGCTATTGTCATTGCTGAGTCACTCCACATAGAATCAAAACTGGGAAACACAGAGAAGTCAGTTTTTCACACTGAATTACTATGAGACATTCCCCAGGACAGTAGTGAATTTAACAAGGGAAAGGTCACATTGCTACGACCCATCTAAGCAGTGTGACAGTCCTCTTGTTCTGATTTGCCAAATGAAATGGTGTTTTCATTAGAAACATCCACAGTAGTTCCACCCCATCTGGCACACACACACACACACACACACACACATGCACATGCACACACAAATTTGCATCTAAGCAGGTGTTCTTTAACCCAGGTAACGTTTACTGTTACCTGGTTACAGCTACTGTTGGGGTTTGTTTCACACTGGCTTTCATGTTGCCTTCTTAGCTACCCTGATAAATTTCCCTTAGCCTCTTCTAAGCTGCTTAAGGACACAGCTAATTTTTATACCTTTTTTCACTTGAATTCCATTGAGCATTATGAGCTAAGCATGAAGATTTGAATGCAGAGAACTTGGTCCTATGAATAGCTTAGATTTTTCCTCTAAGCTTACAATTTCAGTTAGCAATGGAAATTAAAAGAAAAAATACATCTGAAATATATCTAATTATTCATTTAGATATGTCTTACCATATCTCTATTATATATTAGATATTCTAATACTGTCCCGCTGATATAGGAGAATGAAACTCCCAACCTGCTATGTCCGTGAGTTCACGTTCTTTAAAATCAAAGAATGAATTTTAGGAACAACAGAGGTGAACAGTAGAATATATTTATTGAGAAAAAGAAAGCTTCCGTCTGGAAAGAGACAGAAGGGGGTCCAGAGTGGGTTGCCCCGGACTCTTGTCTTTTCCAGGGACTTTTATAGAGTAAAACCATGGGTTCAAGGTGGGGGAAGACTAGGAACTCACAAAGCAGATGGGCATAAGGTGGGACATTACTATAGTTAGCCAATAAGATCAATAGTTCAGGTAAAATTGATTATATTAGGGACAAATGGGAGAGCAGTCACATAGCAAGCGGGCATACTTACAGAGCACTGACTCTTTGCTAGGGGAATGGAAACTATTTAGGGTGTCAATCCTCAGGATATGGGTGAATTTGTATGTTCTTTTGTCTTGAGGCCTGGTCCACAGCAGGAGGCGTCAGCTTCCCTGGCAGTTTCCAGGTGTCAGCACTGGCTCTATTGAGGACCTAGCCCTGTCTCACTGCCTACAATATTTTTGACTAACTCAGCTGCCTGCTACACTGCCATATTCTAGAGATGAATGGGTTCTTTAAAAATGCAATTTTTACTTTATTTTCCTCCCATTAACACCAAGATAGCTTAATTTCTTGCTTGGAAAAACAAAAGCTTTGATTTTTCCAACTATCTCCTATATTACTTCTGCCTAAATTATGTCAGCATAATTTTCTCTGGATAATAACACTCCTCATCTTAGCAAAGACATAAAAGTACTCATACCAAACATAGAACTCTTAAGGTAGACTCTCAAATGTTTGTACCTAAAAGCAATGGTGCAAAGAGATACTGCCCCTTTAGAATCTGTTGCTATTAAGTAGTCCCCTGTT
>PVJX010037317.1:0-17018 GCA_004027295.1 Dolichotis patagonum
CTGACTCACAGGAGGCTTTTGGCCACTAAATTTGTGTTTTCCTCACTTGTGCTGCACTTGTCTCTCTTCCTACTCTGGACTTGTGCTGTGCATTTTCCTGGACCGATGGTCAATAACTCAAATCAGCCTCCCTTAGATCTCACCATGGGAGATGCCTGCTGGGGAACACGGAGAGTGATTCCAGAGAGACAGAGAAGGGGAGAAAGTGCTGATGGCTCCAGAGAGGTGGAGAGACAAAAGGGCTGAAAGACTTCCGTTTTACTGTATATGCTTTCACATTTATAAATATTGAATTGTACGAGTGTGTTATCGTTTAAATTGACAAAATAGTAACTCTACAGAAAAGGCAAGGAGGATGATTTTTTTAAAATTTTTTGATAAAGTCTGCCCATGTCCTATCCTGAGCTGCATTATTGTCTTCTTTTCATTTTTAAATTCTCCACCCAACGAAGAGTTCTGTCTTTAACTTTTCTGCCCCATACATCTTCCTTCAATAGATTTTCAACTCAATAGATTTAGTATGTAACTGTTTACGTGCTGTACATGCTTCTGCGCTTGTGAGGCACCACCATGTTTACTCTTTAGTCAGTGCAAGTTGTAGAATAATTTTAAAATTAAAACTTAAATTAACATTTAAAAGTTGCTAAAATTTTTGAAATGTATTTCATAAGCATGCTCCAATGTAGCACATATGTTAGAAAATTAGTAAAATTAATATAAAAATTTGAAAATTACTAAATGACATGAAACATTTAAAACATTTAAAATTCCCCCAAACTTCCAGCTAACTAAAACAACTGAAGAAGTTAATTTGTTAAAAAATTACTTTTGTGGCCTGGGGATTTAACTCATTGGCATAAGTGCCTGCCTGGCAAGCGCAAGGTTGTAAGTTCAATCCCCGGTACTGCAAAAAAAAAAAAAATTACTTTTAACAACTTTAACATTTGCTTGAAACATGAAAATAACTCCTGATCATCTACTGTAATATTTAGTCAAATGTTGTAAATATTTTACCTTTTCAGACATAAAGTGATGGGCTGAGTAGCATTTGAAAATTATATATAGGAGGAAGAGATAGAAGAGGGAGGCGAGGAATGGGGATTTAAAAAAAGAATTGGGAAAAATGGCAGCAAAACTTTTGCAAGTAGGAGGAGGACCGAGGACCAAGAGATGGGGAGGAGGCGGCGAGAAAAGAATTAAGAGCGGTTATGTACATGTACCATCTCCCCGTGTGCAAACATGTACTGATGAAAAAAGAAAATTACGTACTTTGAAAATATAAACCTGTTTTATTTATATAAGCCCATTTTATTAATTCTCTAAGTCCATGTTTTAAAAAAAGCCTTGAAGATTAAGTACAACATTGACAAGAAGCCAAGGGCAGCAAACAGACAGAAGCCCTCCCCCTGCTGACTTGGAGCGGCCAATCCACAGAGTCCTAGAGGTAACTCAATTTTACTTTCCTGGGGAATTTCTGCTCTAAAACAGATAGGGCTTGAGTGGTACAGCGCTTCTGAGCAAAGGACAGGCCACGATTTCAATCACCAGTCACACACACACACACACACACAGACTCACACACTCACAGAGAAAAAACAGTAAGAAACACAAAGTCTGCCAACTGAATCCATCTATTTCTCGTAGTTTTGCAGCCCTGGTTTCGCATATGTACTGTGTATTTCCTATTAACTCAATGTCAATGCTGCACATATTATGCCCATGGAAACCCAATCACAGAAACAAAATGCCCGGGAACCAGATTTGCACAGGAAGGGTGGAACTCTGAAGGGGCAAACATCAAGATGCAAACTGATTTCGTTGTCAGGCCACGAGAGCCAGTCTGTATCTTCAAACAACGTGGCCATTTAGAAATCTCGGTCTACCTGTTGTGGCTTGGCATAACTGACGCCATCTTGAGCCTTACATTTAACTAGTGCCCTGTATTTGGCTCAGAAAAATAAAAAATTACTCAGGGCACAAATCCCATGAAAAGCAGAATGAGCTGTACCTACAGGAGAAAAATTAACCTGCTCAACAAAAGAAGCAGGATACAGGTGACAACTGAAAATTAAGAAAAGATTCGTGCTAAATTGTTTCCAACAAGATGTCTTTTGTGATTGTCTCTTTTAAAAACTCTGTAACTTTCCAGTTTGGGGCCACTTGTTTAGACCCTGAACCAGAGGGGTCTGTATACCAGTGCGCCTGAGCTCAGTTAATTTAATTCCAAATTTATCAGTTTGGCTGCTTAGACTCCTGTATTGTTGTTCACAAACCCATCTCATACCTTCTGACCTCCCAGCCATGCAACTTCCCAGCACACTTCAGCGCAGGCTTGAGGCGTGTCACTCTGCAACTTGGGCCAGGGACCTTTGGGCTGTTGCCTCATTTTTCTGGACACATTTCTATATCTGGAAAACTGAACTAGTTTCTTAAGAATTCTGTCGGAATATCTCAGATATTGCACTTTCCAACTAGGGAGAATAAGAGGGGGAGGATACACAACTTCAGGGAGAGGAATTCCTGAGCCTCTTAGCTGAGCAGGGTCCCCTGACTGTGTCTCAGCGCTCCCCCACGCTGCCCCCGAATCCCTGACAGTCGGAGGTCCTGTGCCCCCGGATCCCTGCTCATTGCAGGTTGGCAGCCCCCCGCCCTCGGGGAGGCTGCAGCCCCCAGGGGAGTCTGCGAGGCAGGAAGCAAGTCCCGCTCTTCTTCCCACCAGGACAGAGGACAAGGTGGCACAGCTGCCCCGCACCGCGGAACCTTGCTTCCCGTCGCGCAGACACTGGAAAAGGCGCAAGCTGGGCACCCAGTCTCCGGGCTACCCGGAGGGCCCCGGACGGGCGCTGGCCCCCAGAGGCAAGGTCCGGCGTCCGGGACCGGCCGCGCGGGTCCGTACCTGGGCGGCGGCCCTGCCACTTGGCCCACTGCAGGGTCAGGTCGCCCTCGGTCCGCAGGAAGAACCCGAAGCCGAGCAGCAGCAGCAGCAGCGCGCACAACGCGAGCAGCAGGAGCAGCATCGCGCAGCCCGTAGCACCGAGGGCGTCTGAGCCGGAAGCCACCGGCGCCCAGGGTCCAGAGATAAAGCGCTGCGCCCCGCTGGGCAAGGACAAGGAACAGGGAGGGGCCGAGCAGGTCCAGGCCGACTGCCCCGCCTAGCTCTGCCCTTGAGCTGTTGCCGCTGCTCCCGAGGCGTCGGGGAGGCCCGAGCCCCAGAACCGCCCCAGGACCGTTGGGTGTGCTGGGCGTGTGCCCGGGGAGACCTGTATCTCGGGCGTAAAGGCATGCAAGACCTTCTGCGGGGCTTGTCACGTGGTCAGCAGGATATCTGGGGGCTGGAAAACTTCTAACAGGTGTTTTGAGGAGTACTTTATCCCAGGCCCTGCCCCTGCCTTGGGGAGAAACAAGTGTTTTATCTTTGAGTGCAACCCTAACCCTAACCCTCTGCTGTGCAGGGAACTGAACCCCTGAGCTAGGCAAGGGTGACATTACTGAGCAACACCCTGACACACCAACCACTTACCCATGTCTCTTACCAACTGAAATGTACAAAGCAGAGATTGCTGCCAGTAACACCACCGTGGGGTACCGAGTCAACTGAATTTGGAAATCGCACTGCAAAGGACACTTGTTGGTTTGCTGGGCTAGAAAGCGCCATTAGTTCCAGAGCTAGGATCAGGAGCTGGAGCCACACACAGAGCTGGAACCTGGTACCTGCGCCTCTCTCCACTCTGTAAATATTTCCATTATCTGTACTCTTAAACAGTAACTAGGGAGGTTTAAATGCAAAGATGAATGTGAAAGGTAGTTACTTATCCACAGTAATTATATCTATTCTCTCCTTTGTAACTATTGATATTAGTTATCTTTATGAGTTATCATTTGTTTTTTCCATTGCAATTGTCATTCCATGGTCTCCAGCCTAAAAGGCAGGAACTCTTGTGATCAGCTTTTGGGGTTCTGGAGACTTTCCAGGTCCTTAGTGTCCTGAGCAAAGAATTGGATAAGACATCCCAAAAATATAGTGAGGAGTTTTATATTTACTAAAGGTAGGAAAAGATAGAGGCTTTGTAGAGTTAAAACAGGCTACTGAGAGAGTTTACAGTGCCCACAAGGTTAATGGTGTGGTAATTTGTGTCCTTCATTCTTCAGGCTGAGGTCAGAGCTAGGTCATCTTATCGAAAACTTGATTGATTTCATGCAGAAGAATTGAAGCTAGCAGTTTCTGATTGGTCCTAGGGGCAGAGCTTGGAAACATGCTGTCCTGGGTGTCCCTGATTGGCAGGTCACACCAACTTGCTCAGCCAAGTGCCCATGCCTAATCTCCTGCCTCTGGCACTGATAGAAAAATCCCCATAATTCTTTGTGAGATGCGGAAAGTACAGAGGTCTATCATCTTCACATAGTCTCTCATGCTGAAAGAGGCTGTAGGCCCTACCTACTGGGGGTCTATGGGAATTATGTGCTAATTACCTCGGGATATTTGGACTCACTAATTATACTGAAAAAAGAAGAGTCATGTCACACGGATTATTGCTTTCCATTTATTTACTGTCGGTGTATGAATTTATTTTTGAGTTAAATGTGTTTCTGTATGCCGTGTATTGTTGGATCTTGTATCTTGATCCATTCTGCCAGTGTGTTTCTTTTGATTGGTGAATTGAGATCATTTACCTTGATGGTTATTACCAGTGTGTATTGAGTTAACCATGTCATTTTATCTTCCTATTGTTGGTTCCCTGTCTTTCTGCTCTGTTTAATTGCTTGTCTTGCCTGGTGGTTTCTTTGTGTTTAATTGCTTGTCTTGCCTGGTGGTATTGCCCTGGTTTTGGTATTTTAGTCTTTGTACAGCTTTATAAAATATTCTTTAGAGCATTTTGGATGGCTGCTCTGGTGGTCATGAATTCCCTCAGTTGTTCTTTATCATGAAAGTATCTTATTTGTCCACTGATTTTGAAAGATAGTTTTGCAGGGTATACCAATCAGTACACCAATCAGGAGTGCAAGTTGCTTTCTTTTGGGACTTGAAATACTTTGCTCTGAGCTCTCTTTGATTTAAGGGTGTGTGTTGAGATATCTGCTCTGATTCTGATGTCTTTCCTCTATAGGTGATTTATTTTTCTTCACTGACTGCTTTATATATTTCATTCCTGTGGCAAATTTCTGAAATCTTTATTATTCTATGCCTTGGTGTAGATTTATTATGGTCATGAATAATTGGCGTGGCTACTGTTGGGGGTCTCTAGCCAGATTTATGTTGCAAATCAAGAACAAAGAGCCCAGCAGGATAATTTAAAACATTGTGAGTTAGGCCAAAAGGAAAACTCCAGTAAAGCTGTGGACTATAAAGACAGAGCCAAAACCTCAATTGCTGAGAAGGAACAGAGAAATAAAAAAGATGGCCTGTGGCCATCCCGGGAAGCAGTGGGTCTTTACCTTTTGCAGCCTCAAACTGCCCAAAGTGAAAGACTTTGCTCAGAGGAGAAAGCTGCAGAATGCCACATTCCAGAGTGGTGACAGAGGCCACAGGAAGTTCCAGTATGGTAGCAACCACATCAGATTCCAGAATGGTGGCAGTATAGAGAAGTTTTCCCTCACAATCAGGTTCAGAGAACTCAGCAATCCAGGGACTTGATGCCTATAGCCAAGACAGAGAAAAGCCTGGTTACTGCTTCAGTTGGCAGCAGACCTTGGTGGCATCCACATGGCACTGGTTTTAGATACAAGGAAAATGTCTGAGGGTAAGACAGCTTCCACCCCAATTGCAAAAGGCCTGGCAGGCCAAGCAGTGTGCCCCTGAGGGCATATATAAAGATGTAAGGGTGAAGACAAAGGTACCATGGAGACCCCAGAAGCTTGAAAAAGCCAGGAATGTGGCATCCAAGGTAAGCTGCAAAAACCAAGTAGAGGGAGCTTAAAAGAGAAGCTATAGGAGTTAAATCTCTGGAAGTGCCGTGGGGGTGGAACCACCCAAGCCTGTTGGAGCTGGCAACCAGATTGCTTCAGATGCTTAGCGCGGAACTCCAGGGCTTAATATTTGCCCTGCTGGATTTTGGACTTGTTTTGGTTCCAGTCCTTGGTATTGTCCTGTTTGTAACTTTTGGAATGGTAATGTTTATCTTGTTTCTTTGCATTTTGGAAATGTTTAACCTGGTTTCATTTGTAGAAAGGGTTACAGTTAAAAGTTGACCATAGATCTTGGAGGAGATTTGGGACTTGGACTTTTCATTAATGCTGAACCTGTTAGGACATTGGCAACTCTTGGAGATGGACTAAATGTCTTTTGTAAAAGGATATACATGAGTCTGGGGGAGCCAGGAGTGGAATGTTATAGATTATATATTCCTCCCCACCCCTGGCCTCATGTAATATGGATGTGGCGGAATCTAGCATTTGTGATTCGTTTATTGTCTAGCACTGGGGTTGGCGATGTGGTGTTTCATCCACCTAGTTGTGGAGGGACAGTATGATGTAATGGCAGGAAGAAGGTGTCTCTCTTATACTTTCACTTTTGTTGTTTGCAGTGGCCATGAATAGCAGCCCCGCCATGCCACACTGCCTTGGAGCCAACTGAATATGGACTGAAACCTCCAAGCGTAAAAAATAAAATCTTTCCTTCCCTAACTTCGGACGTCAGGTATTTTGCCTCAACAATGAGTAAAAAGTAACTAAGTCATCTATGTACATATATTTTTTTTTCTTTTTCCCTTCCATCATTTCTCATTTCCCCATTAGTTTT
This sequence comes from Dolichotis patagonum, assembly GCA_004027295.1. NCBI lineage: Eukaryota > Metazoa > Chordata > Mammalia > Rodentia > Caviidae > Dolichotis > Dolichotis patagonum. The sequence continues at coordinate 6,737 of PVJX010037317.1, forward strand.
TCTTTCCTTTTGAAGTTTCTTCCTATTTCAAATATCTATTATAGACTTTGAATCTTATTTACTCTTTCAGCTTCTTCTACTATGGAGACAATATGATGTATACACATGTAGGTCTGACATTTCACTTGTGAGTATGGTCTCACGTTGCATCTAGAGTTCATCCTTCTTTATGGTTGAGTAGAACTCCACTGTATAATAAGACTATATCTTTTAGATTCATTCCTTGGTTCATAGCCTTTGGGGGTGTTTCCAAGACTGAGCTATTACAAATCATGCTGCTATAAACATGGGTACTTGTATATTGCTGTGCTATGATGTTTTTAACTCTTCTGGGAAAGTATCAAGAGGAGGAATAGCTGGGTCAAATGAGAACTCTACTTCTAGTTTTTTGAGGATTCTCCACACTGATTTCCACAGTGGTTGCAGCAGTCTACATTCCAGCAACAGTCAAAAAGAGTTTATTTTCCCCCATAGCCCTGCCAGCATTTGTTATTGGTTGATTTCTTGATGGGAGGCATTTATTCTGGAGTGAGATGGAGTGTCAGTGTTGTTTTAATTTGCATCTCTTGAATGACCAATGATGTTGAACATTTTTTTATATATTTATTTTCTGTTTGTATTTCTTTATTTAGAAATGCATATTCATCTCATGCTTATTTTTGGACTGGGTCTTTGAATTTGGGTAGTCCGATGTTTTTCAATTCTTTGTATGTTCTAGATATAAGTCCTTTGTCTTAGGAACATCTGGCAAAAATCTTTTCCCACTTTGTGGGTTGTCTTTTCACTCTACTGATGATTTCTTTTCATATGTAAAATGTTTTTAATGAGGTGAGATCCCGTTTGTTGATTCTTTGTAGTATTTCCCATGAGGTCCAGGACGTTTTCATGAACTCTCTACCTACACCTGTGTCTTCTGAATTTCTACCTGTTTTCTCTCCCAGAACATTTAGTGTTTTTGTTTCAATATTTAGATCCTTGATCCATTTTGACTTTAGTGCACCGTGGTAGACATGGATCTAATTTTAGTCTTTAGCATGTGAAAAGCCAATTTTTTCCAGGACCATTTATTAAAGAGGCTATTTTTTTTCCAGTGAATATGTTTGGCTCCTTTATCAAAGGTAAGGTGGCTGAGTGTGTTTGGAGTTGTGTCTATGTCTTCTAATCTATTTCACTTATCCTCAGGCCTGATTTTTCTTTTGCCAATAGCATGCTGGTTTTATCACAGTAGCTTTGTAGTGTAATTTCAAGTTTGGGATTGTGGTAACCCTATCTTGCCTTTGTGGTTCAGAATTGCTTTAGCTATTCTATGTCTTTACTCACTCCAAATGAATTTTAGACTTGTTTTCTCTAGTTTGGTGAGGTATGTTAATGGTATTTTGACTGGTATTGTAATAAATCTGTACAAAAATTAGAGAATATGGCCATTTTCAGTATGTTGGTTCTTCCTACCCAGGAGCAAGGGATATCTTACATTTTCTGGCATCCTCTTCAATCTCCTATTTCAGAGTACTGTGATTTTCAATATATAGATCCTTTACTTCCTTTGTTAGATTGATTCCTAAGTATTTCATTTTTTTGAATGCTTTGGAAAGATGTGTTTTTCCTAATTTCTCTGTGTGTTTGTTGCTTGTGTGTAGGAATGCTACTGATTTTATGGGTTGACTTTGTATCCAGCTACATTGCTGAATTTCCTTATTAACTCTAGTAGTCTTTTGGTGGAGATTTTGGGGTCTTCTATGTAGTGTCGTATCATCTGCAAATAATGATAATTTAAATTCTTCTCCAATTCTTATTCCTTTTATCTTTTTCTCTTGCCTAATTGCTTTGGCTAATGTTTCCAGAACTATATTAAATTGGTGACAGTGGACATCTTTGCCTTATTCCTGATTTTAGAATGAAAGCTTTCAGTTTTTGATCATTTAGTATGGTGTTAGCTGTTGGTATGTCATAGATGGCTTTAGGCAAATTGGAGTAAAGAGCATCTATACCATTTTTCTATAGGGTTTTTTAAAAATCATGAATGGATGTTGGACTTTGTCAAATGCTTTTTCTGTGCCTATTGAGGTGATTATGTGATTTTTATCTTTGGTTTTTTAATATGGTGTATTACATTTATTGATAGTCAATCATCCTGCATCCCTGGAATGAATTCTACTTAGTTATGGTGTACAGTCTTCTTGATGATTTGCTGCATGTTGTTTGGAGTATATCATATTGAGGATTTTTGCATCTTTGTTCATTAGGGAGATTGACCTGAAGTTTTCTTTTTTGGTTGGGTTTCTCTCTGGTTTTGAATCAGGGTACTATTTGATTACAAGAATGATTTTGGAAATACTGAATCCATTTCAATTTCCTTAAAGATTTTTAAGCATTAGTGCCAATGGTTCTTCTCTGAATTTCTTGTATAGTTCAACAGTGAATCCATAAGGGCCTGGGTTTTTCTTTGTTGATACATTTTTAATTACATTTCAATTTCAATGACTAATATCAAGTTATTTAAAATGTTTATATCTTCTTGATTTAGTTTTAGGAATTCAGTTATGTCTTGGAATCTGTACATTTCTTCTGTGTTTGCATTTTAGTATACAGGTTCTTAAAGAACATATTAATGATCTTCTGGGTTTCTGTGGCTAATCAATTATATTTACTCTTTTAAAGGACCAACTTTTGTAGAGAAAAGAAGGTCATGCCAGGAAGCATGCCCAGTCTGGGAACTAGTGCCATGTGCAAGTTACCACCGGACTGGAACAACCAGACCCCAGCTTCTCCCCGTGAGTCAGTGCCACTCACAGATTGAGGGTAAAGGGAAGAAGACCATACCAGAAAGCAAGCCCAGTCTGGGAGCCAGCCCCATGCATGGGCCACTGCTGGACTGGAACAGACAGACCCTGGACCCTCTGGTATCCGGGCTGGCAAACAAAAGTATCAGCCGCCTCCCCAATCCCACCCTCACTGTAAGTGAACAATTTATCTGGAGAAACAAGGCTGTGATGATGGCTATGGAAGTGAAATGCAGTTGATGCCTGTGGTGCTTTGGTGTCTCACTAACACTGCAGGTCTAGGGCCAGGGGTCTGATCATAGGTTCAGAGGACAGCAGTACACTGTGTGGTATCTGGGGAGGATCTCCTTCTGAGAGTTGCAGCCATTGCTGATTCCCTATGGTCTTGTTTTGGAAGTGCTATATCGTTTCAGTTGTTTTGTTGGGTTGGGTTTTATTCTCTTTTGTTTTCTTTGATTATGTTAAATTCTAGGGCAGGAGCAGCTATTTCAAAGATAGCAAGATATATTATGGTAGCAATTTTGGATTTACTATAGGCTTGTTTTGAAGTCCATTATTGCATTCATTGATTTATTTTTATTGTTTCTATTCCATTCTGTTCTGTTTGATTTTTACTATGTCCAAAGTTATTTATAGCTGTTCTGAAGACATCAAAAGGCATTATTGTAACTATTGTTGATTTTGTATTGTTCTGAGGTCCTATATCTCTTACACTGGTTTGTTTTAATTGGTTTTGTTTTATCCTCTTTAAAATAAAATTTAGAAAAAGAACCAATTTTTTGTTAATTGATTCTTTTTATTGTTTTTGTAGTCTCCATTGCATTAATTTCCACTCTAATATTTACAATGCCCTCCCTCCCATAAGCTTTGGGTTTGATTTGTGTATCTTTCTGTAGAAATTTGAGGTTCAATATGAGATTGTTTATTTGAGCTCTTGTTTTCCTAATGTGAGAGTTCATCGCTTTAATTTCCCTCATGAGCCTGCTTTTATTGCATCCCACAAGTTCCAGGATGTCATACTGGTATTTTTGTTTAATTATAAATAGTGCTTGATTTCATCTTTAATTTCCTCTGTGACCCATTGATTGTTCAAAAGAGTGTTGTTTGATTTCCATATGTGTATGTACTTTTTCTAATTTCTTTTGCCATTCATTTCCAGTTTCATTGTGCTATATTCAGATAGCATGCAGGGAATGATTTCAATTCCTCTAACTCACTTAACCATGTTTTGTGGGTTAATATGTGATCTATTTTGGAGAATACCCCATGTGCAGCTGAGAAGAATGTATATTCTACTGCTTTGGGGTAAAGCACTCTAAAGACATCTACCATTTATTCATAATCTTAGTTTAATTCTGGTATTTCTTTGTTGATTTTTTTGTCCAGTTGATCTGTCTGTGAGAGTGGGGTATTAAGGCCAACCACTACAATTGTATTAGTGCTTATTTGATTATTTATGTCTATAAATATTTGTGTTATGTAGTTGCATGCATCAATATTTATACTTATGATTATTATCTCTTGTCACTGGAGTTTGCCCTTAACAAGTGTGTAGTGACCTTCCTTGTCGCTTCTGAAACCCAAACCAGTTTGGGTTTAAAATTTATATTGTCTGCAAATAGAACAGCCACTTCTGCTTTTTCTTGGTTCCTGTCACATGGAATATTATTTTCCATCCTTTTACTTTTAGTCTATGAATTTCTTTTTGGGTTTAATGTGCTTCTTGAATGCAGCATATGGTTAGATCTTGTTTCTTGATGTATTCTACCAATCTGTTTCTTTTGATTGTTGAATTGAGACTACTTACATTCATTTTTATAACTGATATGTATTGGCTTATTCTTGTCATGCTACATTCTTATTGTTGGTTCCCTGCCTTTCCCTTCTGTTTGATTGCTTGCTCTGCCTGGTGGTTTCTTTCTGTTGATGTTCTTGGAATTGTGGTCATTTTTATTTCTGTCTAGAGTATCTTTCAGTACACTTTGTAGTGTTGCTTTGGTTGCCATGAATTTCTTCAGTTGTTCTTTGTCATGAAAGTATTTTATTTCTCCATTGATTTTGGAAGATAGTTTTTCAGGATACATCAATCTAGGTTAAAGTTTGTTTTCTTTTAGGGCTTGAAATACCTCACTCCAAGCTCTCCTTTGATTTGTGGATATGTGATGAGAGGTCTGCTTGATTTGATTATTTTTCCTTTATAGGTGATTTGTTTTGAGAAGTTTTCTGACAATACTTCTTAGAACATGTTTTTATATAATTTATGCTGACTCTGAGTCTTTAATTGACTCCGGTCAATATTATATTGTTCTTCTTCGTATCATCTTGCAACTGTGTTTTTTCATGGACCCTTGCTATTTGAGAGATCTTTCTTTTGTGATCGCTAAATGTGAGCCTGTATTCTAAGTTTGATATTCTGTCTTCATTTTTAGTCAGTTTCATAAATTTTCATTTGGATTTTTAATTTCCTGAATATTTACTTGAATCCTTTTCTTTCTTATGTCAAGTATTCATAGTTTAATTGTTTTCCTATACTCTTTTTTTTTTATATGTCTACTTTAGGCTTGCTGAGCAAGTCCATCAATATGGTCATCATTTTTCTTTATTACCTGGGAAATTATTTCTTGTCTGATTTCCTCTATGGCTTCATCCATTTGATTTCTAACTTTTTCTGCCATCATTCCAGAGATTTCCTGTGTTTCTTTGTCCCCTAGATTTTTCTGGGTGGGCTAGAGGTGTGGGGTTGCATTTTATGTTTCGTGGTTTTCTATTTTTAAATTTTATTTTGTTTTATGCGTTGCTGCTTATAAGTTTCTTATAGTAGATTGCTTTATCACCAGTATCAAGGCACCCCTAGGGTATGTCTGTTCTTCAGAGATGTCATCTAGGTGTACGTGGTTCTTGATCTTTGTGTGTGTCCCAAGATCCTACCTTTCCAATTTATTAATGATGAAATATTGCTATCTATTTGGATCAGCACTCAGTCCTTTGATACTTGACTATAGTTGTGACCCCACATAATCACAGTGTTGTCGTACAAGGGAGAACAACTGATTACAACAGGTATGACATACTGACTAAAGTAGTAAAATTACCAATTACAAAAGCATCAAACATGGCCTAAAGCCTGACAAACTGGTAACTATTAACTTGGTATCTTTAACCATAGAAGCAAGATCTACAGTAATAACAAAGACCAACACAATCCACGAACTCTTGTATACACAGTGTATTTCCTTAGTAGACTGATTTTATGCTGTGATGGGCAAATGTAAGAGGGACAGAGGGTAAAACAGACATCTACATGAGGAGAAGAACAGTAGAAGCAAGGTTGGAGGGCAAAGGATGATCACCCAGCCTTTGGGAAACTAGAGAAGAAGGAAGGAGAAAGAGAATGAAGTACAAAGCAAAATATTATCAAAGCAGGCCAGACAGATTAGAGAGAAGGTTTACTCACATGTAAATATCATAAAATCAAGAAATATAGTTTAAGAAAGAAGATGAATAGATTTGAACAAGAATAAAGGTGAAGACCTAAAAAGACTAAACAAACCAACCAACCAAAACAAACCCGTTTGTCTCTGTGTCCCTCTCCCAGTTGCTGAAGTGCCCACAGACAGAGACAGCTGAAGGCTGCGCCCAGTGTGTACAGCTGGCTCTTGCAGTCAGACCAGCTTTCTCTGTCCACTTCCACTGGCGTGTGTCTGTTCTCTCATTCCACTTGTTGCTGGGCAGGGTGGTATGGTGCTGTGGGCTGTCTCTCTGTGCCTGCTATCACTGTGTTTTTAGTTGATTTTCTCTCAGTAGCTCCAATATGGCTCTTCCTCTCTTCAGCCATGTTAAATCTATGTCCTTGATTGCAACTATTATCACAGCTACTGACTGCATTGGTTGCTATTGTGGCAACTGTTTTGTTTGCTTTGACTCGCTCTGTCCAAACTGCTCAAGCTATGAGTGACTATTTCTAAAATGTTGCTTCCAAATTATTGATTTGAACTTATATTGATAAAGAAATTCTACAAAGATTTGATTCCTTCGAGTCAGCTGTCACCTAACATGGTGTCTATTAACAAGCACTATGGATACATGGTGTTCTAAATTGTGATGCTGGGTATTGGTTGATGTGCATTATTATTTCTTTTAATCATTCTGAATCTTGGGAGGAGGTTCAATACGTTCTCCATTGTTCCTTTCATACCAATCAGGATAGAGATATTACTCATCTCAATGGTCATCTTCAGGCCCAGGTTCATAAACTTTGAATGGAGGCTGGCAAAATTATTTTGGATCATCTCAAAGGTATTACCTAATGATGCAATCCTAAATTCTCGTTCTCTGGTCCCAATATTCACTTTTGGCTTCTTATAGCTATTTTAATAATTCTTTTTACACTTTCTTTTGCAGTCAGAGCATTCTGTATACTGTTACAACAAATTCTCTATATGAAAATCATGATGTCCTTCTTGCAAGCCTAGACTTCCCCCTTTTGCCCAATCTAGATTACAAAACAAAAATAGGGAATCAAGGGGAAAAGTCTGTCCCAAGAAATGTTGGATGTGAACGTGGAAAAGGAAGAAACTTTCTGGGCATCAGTTCAGGACTCCTGGAATGTGTGGACAGAGTTTAGAGCAGAATCTGCAGGACAGCAGTCAGAGTCAAGAGCCATTTGTTCTCAGGGAAGCTTTCTTTGGCCATTGTGTCCTCTCTACTCCAAGAAGATTGTTTAAATTATGTTGACATTTGTCACATATCAAAACATGTTAAAATACTTACTTTGTATAGAGAAGCTGAACTTGAGCGTGCGTTCACTATTTTTTAACTTTTGATCTCTTCCACCTGTGCTGCATTTATGGCCCAGGAGACCATGTAGGAACCATGTAGTTCTTCATACAGTCAAATATCTAAAGGGAAAATTTATAAGAAATTTATCTACAATTGGTTTCTTAATTTCAACACTATGTCTCAACTGTATTTTACAATTGAATACTTGATTTTTAAATGTTAATGGTAAAATAGTGTTTAAAAATATCCTTTTTTAAAGATTTAAATTTTTATAAGATTTATTTTCAGACTACAGACTCTCAAGCCACTATCAATTTTGAAATGAGAAATTATATACTGCTATGATAAATTTTTCCATTTAAAATGTTATTCTAAATTCTTTAATTTTATGCAAAAGATCAGGCAGTTAATTTGGATACCTTGACTTTCTGTATTACTGATTTCTTAACCCAACTGCATAGAGGGTTTCTCATTGAATTCTTCCTGGATTTGAAATACTGTTTTCATATTTAAAATTTATTAATTACAAAGTTTTCTTGTATGACTGGAATAAAAGATAAAGGCAGTCTCCTCATCTGTTTTTGAAGAAATAACAGGCTCATGTAGGAAAATTACCTCTTATTTTATTTTCAGAATAATTTACCTTATAAATAAAACAGTAATAAATATTTCAGATGATCTTTATACAGTACATATGATAATACAGCCTAAAATATATGAAATTCTTGTACTCTTCAAATCTGGAATTGTAAACGTAGGGTGTTATGGATTACAAACTGGTGGTCAACTTAATGCCAGCTGGATTACATCTCCATGCTGCTGGGTGGAGATGTTTCACCTGAGGAAAGTTGCCAGCATAAGTGGAGACATGGAGAAGGAGAAGGAAGAGCGTCGGGGTGTTGAGGCATTGAGACATTAGTGTGTGGAGGCATTGTGAGTTCTCCTATGTGTTGCTGTTTGAGCCGTTAGGATCTCCTGGAGACGCTCTCGTCCTCACATTGAGCATTGCTTCATGGCTCCGGAGAGGAAGACACGTGCCGCTTGGTCTCCAGGATGAACTTGTCATGCTGGCTTCCTGGCATGTGCTCAGCTGTGCTTGTCGGAGGAGAAGCTCAGGCCTCCATATTGCTGAGGATGGCTGTGGCGCTTTTCAGGACAGCCCTGGTCTTTGTTGTGAGTGTGACTTTTCGGCTCCAGTGTAGAACCTTCAACCTACCAGCACAGCTCCTTCACCCCCCTGGCGTAGACTTTCTAGCTTCCACCACTGACCTTTGGGCCTTCCCAGCACGGATCCATAAAAGAGACTGGCGTGAGTCCTTCTCGTGGGCTCTAGACCTCCAGCTGGACTCGTGGGAGGCATTGTCATGAGCTCTGGGTTTTCATCTGGACTCATGTGGGACATTACTGTGAGATCCATGCCCTTGGCTAAATAGTCTATGTCTTCAGTGTTGTGGATAGATTTCCTGCATTAACTTGTGTTAACTCTGGGTGACCATAATAATAATAATATTATAAACTCCATGTCCTGATTCTAATTGTTCTCTGTACAACCCCTGACTACAACATAGGGGTCTGTAGATGAGAAAATAAAATAGGGTACTCCTTAGCTCTTCTAGCTAATCCTGACTAGAAGGCATTAAAGAGTAATTTTATAGAAGGATTCCCCTGTGGAGCAAGTCAAAGACAGAAGTAGAAAAAAAAAAAGACAGATAAAGAAAGGCACAAAATGACCTTGGGACTTGCACCAAAAGACTAGACAAGAAGCTGACAGGCAGGACACAGAGAGAAAGCCAGGTGCACAAATGATAAGCATCCCCCACGTCCAATAAAATATAGGGGAAGCAAAGCGGGGGAAGGGGGGTGACTAACTTTAAGGCAGCATGTGCCCATACCTATGCACTGAAGTGCACACTTCTATACATGTGTACTGACATTATCCCCCCTAGGGTCATTATAGTGTACAGTAGGTGTCCACACACCGGCTTACAAACTCCAAGTTAGCCAAGACTAGGGCACTTCCTTGCCAACTAGCTGCCCACCCCAAAGATAAGTCCTGAAAAGGCAGGTCAAGAACAGTTAAACAGACAGAAACAAGCTGCACATGGACCACTGGAAACACTGATGTTAGGCAGACGTGCCCCAAAGCCAGCCCAGTTGCAGCAAGTTCCAGATGGTGAGGAAAGAATCACTCCGTAAAAGAGGCTGAGAACAAAGGGCCGTGGGTCCTCATCTTTCAGAGTCCCTATCCTGATTCTTTCCTACCGAGGTAGCTACCTATCTCCTTCCTTTCCCCTCCTTTTCCTCTCACAAATACAGCATCCTCCTTTCATTAAGGTTTGTGCCTCTAAGTTAATACTGGGGCTGAGTTACCATCCCAGTGGGCTGCTCGGACAAAAGAGCAGAGGTAAGGGCTGGGGATTTAGCTCAGTGGCATAAGCGCCTGCCTTGCAAGCAGGCAGTCATGAGTTCGATCCCTGGTACCGATTAAAAAAAAAAAAAAAGATAAGAGCAGAGGTGCTCATCCCCCAGACACAACAGTTGTCAGAAATACCAGATAGCGTCTCACTTTCATTTCAGAGGATGTAAAAGCTGAGGTATATCCCAAATTATATAATTGTTTCTCTTCCTTTATTCATTATTCTCAACAGTAGAGTAGTCCTTTAACAATGTGAATCACTGTTATCAAAGAGAAGTATGAAATCTGCAGTGCTGAGCTCAGGGAC
>PVJX010037318.1:0-17011 GCA_004027295.1 Dolichotis patagonum
CGCTCGCAAGGCAGGTGCTTATGCCACTGAGCTAAATCCTCAGCCCCTTCTTTCCTTTTTAACAATCCTGTTTCCCACTACTCCCTGAGAAAGGCCTCTTTTTCCTGGAGTCTCTTTCTCACTGTGCTGCAATTCATCATCATGCTATTTCCTCTCCCTAGAACCTTTTCTCCCCTATCCAAATCTTTACCTCCCCTGAAAGCATAGCTCAAATTCTGCTATGAATTTTTTCTTCATTGCCTTTATTTCATTTCAATGTGCATTTCTTGAAACATCTAAGGTGTTAGGTGCTGTAGTAAGTGTTGGAGGCAATGAGATGGTGACAATTTAATATGGGAATCAACAAACCAAAGATGACTGCCATGGCAAAATAAGATTTCCTGGCCCACTGCAAATATCACTCACCAATTGCAACTGTTTTCCACTGAGCCTTGAGTTGCTTCCAGGTCCTCTTTCAACGTAGCACAGCATACCGTCCTTATCAGAGAGTCAGCCCACAAAATAAACTAGAATGTGACCTCCAGAACCATTACACCTTTACAATGAAATAAGTCAAAAAGTAAAAATTATCTGTCTGGAAGATTCAAGAGAGAGTTTACAGAGGAAGTAACTTTTGAGCTGAACCTTAAAAACTGAACAGGCAAAGAGAGACAGAGACAGAGACAGAGATGCAATCTTGACCAGGGAGGGAATGAGGAGAACCTTAGTAGTTTCACTGGATAGCACTTATAATCTGACAAAACAGAGGTCTTAACTTTATCACTTTATAGTTTTTAAGTATAGAAGAACTACATGCCATCACCCTCAAGGAACTTATAAAGTGATAAGGTGATACAACATAATATAGATACTTAGCTAAAACACCACTTTCAACCTCTTTGTAGCAATGACGATGAATGATCTTGTTCAAATGGTGCTGCTCTTTGGAAAATCTTTAATCTTTTGTTAGTCACTTTACCTATTGGTAATTTCTGTATCTGGCATATGAAAAATAACCACCTTCACCTCCCCCACCAATATACTACACCCTCTATCTGGAGGAGGCCAATACTGAGTAGCCTAAGGACTCTCCCTTCTTCCACTCAAATAGATCAAAAATGTATTTCTTCTTAAATATCTCAGAAAAGAGGTGATAATCTCACTCCAAGTGATGCTTTCTAAAGAATTTTCTATGACTCCCAGGATTGTTGGTTTCATCTGTGTCCCTTTACCTACTGAAAATGAAAGTATTTAATCTACCTACTTCTTAGTTGTGCCAGTTAAGACACTTGGTTGTAAGCAAAATAACAAAAGAATAAAAAGCAAATGTGATTCTGGAAAAATGTGCCCCCCAAAAGATGAAAGTAGGGAAGGCATAGAGACTGGTTCAGGGAGTTGGCTCAGAGAATCAAAGGAAGACTGAACAACCAGGCTCTAAAAGCTCAAGTAGCAGGCAGCGCCCAGGAGAGCGACAGTGCGCACTATGACACGTGGCTTTACAGAGGAAGTAACTTCCTGGTTTAGAACACTCCCTCCCAGTTCTAGCCCAAAATTCCAACGTAAATGATTCACAGCAACACGGAGTTAGAGGCTCTGTCTTTGGATGCCTCCACTGCCACCTGTGGATGACGACGCTGTGTCTGACTGGTAGAGCTCCAGCCACTTTCCCATCTCTGCAGTCAGGGGATTCTACAGCCACACCACCCTAAACATGCCAGATTGCGTCTCTATAGCAGGGAACCCCAGAATGACAAGACACGAAGCTCAAGGGACTCTCTTTGTCCTAGGTTCATTTGCCTTCTGTCCAGCCTTTATGTTTGCATGAGGCAAAGGTAAAGTTTTAAATTTGACTCCTAAGCAAATGAAGACATGCAATCCTAAAAGTCTTCTTCTGACTTGAACCCACTGCACCCAACTGAGAATACCTACGGATTATCATGATTAACAAAATTTCTCCCTTGCCAGAACCACAAGCATACCACTCACATACAAAGACAGTCCAAGTAAGGCAAGTGAGACTTTTGTTGCTTTTTTTTTTTTGAGGCAGGGTACATGCGAGCGGTTCAAACTCATGGTAGTCCTCCTGCCTCCGCCTTCCAAGTGCTTGGACAACAGCCATACAGCACCATGCCCAGCACTTTCGTTACTTTTAACATACTTCTAACGTATTCATGAGTCTACCATCAGCCAACCCCTTGTCCATACATATTATCTCATTCAGTCTTTGCAGCAACTCTGTAGGTTGATGTTATTACAGTTTTCACTTTAGAATTAAAGAAGATAAAGGTATGGAAAGGAATCTATAGTAACCACTAGTAGGAAAGTAATATATAATTAAGAGTCTGGACTTGATAGACTCCCCCAGCTCAGAACCTAGTTGTACTGCTTTCTGTGAAGTCTCGAGTCTTAGTTTCTTTAATTTTATGCTCATTATGGCCTTTTCCTGTTAGAAGACCCCTAGGACTTAACTTTTCAGTATGGAACTATTAAGATGAAGTATGGACACAGTGTGATGTCTTTTTAGAAACTGAGGAAATTAATGGAAGAATTTAAATAAGCTTTGTGAAAATGACATAAATTATTATATCTCATTTTTTTGTCTCTAGAAATGTACTTTGTTCCTGTTTTCTGTATTATATATTATCAAGTCATAGGAAATTGTACAGCAGCATGATCATTGCCCAGACTATAATTGCCTATAATGCCAAATATGTCAGAATGAATGTTTTAATACCAACACCAAAGAACTATCAGAGAGTAAGAAGCAGTGATTCATTTCCATGGTCTCTAAAACAACCTAAGCACTACTTCCTGGTTTAGAACACTCCCTCCCAGTTCTAGCCCAAAATTCCAATGTAAATGATTCACAGCAACACAAGTGACTCTGGTCCCACTCATGCTCAAAGGAGCGCGAGATTCTACCCAGTGTTTCCATGTCAAGGTTTGATCTTTAACTTCCAAAACACTGGTTGGCTTAAACTGGAAGTTGTTTGCTTTTTTTACCCAGATAAAATTTAAACAGTATTTTTAAGAGTTGAAACTCTAAGGTACTCAATTTTGTGACCTGCAGAATCCAAATATGACCCTCCCCATTAAAAGGCAATGGAAGGAATTATCATATAAATTGATGGATTTTTTTCAAAGATCCATAGAAATTTTTCCTAAAGTCTTAAGTTTCTAAAGATTATGGGTTAAAAAAATTAATGTTAACAAACACATATCATCAAACAAGTATGAATGATGTCATATTAACAAAAAGTAATTATCAAATTAGCACATTTATAAAGAGTATAGCTAATTAACAAATCTATGCTTTATCACACTTTTTGGTATTGCACTGATTTTTGGGGTTTTTTGGTGTTGTGTTGTGTTTTGTTTTGTTTTGTTTTGTTTTTGTTTTTTGGGGTTTTTTTTTTGGTACCAAGGATCAAACTTACAACCTCTTCCTTGCCAGGTAGGCACTTACGCTGCTGAGATAAATCTCCAGCCCTTTTTCTAACTTGTTAATAGTCTTCATGCTGCCACAGCAGATGAATAGGGGTTTCCTTACAAGAAATGGTTGACCTATAGTACAACCAGATATTTGCCCAGAAGTCTTAAGATTTCTGTGCCTTTTGCTATTGAAGACGGAAAGCAAGCAGGATCCACTACAAAATCCTCACCAGGATCTTGGCAGAATCTCACCAGAATCTTGACAACAGAAAAATTAAGCCATATTTTATATTTATTCAGTGTTGTATACTTTCCAAAAATTCCAACCACTACCTCATTATTAGACATAGTTACCCAGATAGTGGAAAAATAAGGTTTAATGATTCATAACATTTATAAAATTCAGTCTACATTTCTCATTATGTAAGTAAGCGAACTAGGATGGGTAAAATGATACCTCCAGAGTTCCAGAATAAGTCAATCACAATGCTAGGTGAGAGCATTTACATAAAAAGAAAACTCAGTAAAAGCCACTGGGAGAAAGGGGAGAGAACAGTATCATTTTATATGACAAAGCCAAAATTAAGACCAACAGACATTAATGTTTATACACCATGGGTTGTTCAGTTTCCAAAGAAATTAACAAGCACACAATTACTATAGGAGCTCTTAGCCACTGATTAGTCAAAAGAAAATAATAAATAACTAATAAACTACAAAGGTATAAAATTTTACAACTCTCAGATTATATTCCTTATTTTCCCAAAGTCAAACATAGCTCTAAGGTCTATTCAGTATTAAAAGACTAATGATAGTTGTTATGTACCTTTCCATCAGAGTTACACCAGAGATGTTCTTCAGTAAGAACGGGAAAAACACAAGACTGCTTTTGTCATCAGTGAACAACAGTTGTCATGAAGGCTCATGCCATCCCTTCCAAAGTACTGACATTCATATCCCCAGTGCCAAACCTGGATACAGTGACCTCTGCCCTCAAGCCTGTCCCTGGTCAGGCATAACCAGTATATACAGTCTCCCAAGCTGTAAACCTCAAAAGTCATCTTTACTCCCTCCACCCCCACCAAAATCATAAAGGGTCCCAAAATTCTACCCCGAATTGTTTCTGGAAAGTCCTCCTCTCTGTCTTCACTGGTCAGTGCCTCGGCCCAGAACCCTCAGATCTCACAGGCTCCTTCTGGAGGTTCATTTCTGCTGCAGCTGACCTCCATCCAGAACTTGGCTCTCACCTCATGCCCACCACAGGCCACACCCACAGCCGCAACACAATGCAAGAGTCAACTTTGCAATGAGCGAGAAATGTTTTATTTAAGATTTTGTGGACACGCAGAAAAGAAAATGCGTACTATACACCAACGGAAAATCGCCTTTAATTATTCCATCTTTCCCCAAAACACCTGTTGGAAAGAGCTGCCTTCTGCCTGATTGCTCCAAAACTCTCTCCTCAGTCACAACCACTGGAGTGTATTCTCCTGGACTTCAGTTTTCCCTCCCCCATGATTCGTTTCCCATCTCCACCCTAATTGCTTTTCTTATATTTAGCAATCCATTTAGCTCTTTTCTTAGTTTCTATGCTTTGTATCATTCCCTTTCCCAAATACAACTGCCATCTAAAGCTCCAACTTCCTTAGAAAGTAACAGATGAACAGCAAATCACAAAAGACAAGTCATTAGTCATACAAGTTCCATGTTATTCTTTAAGAAAATTTTAAACTGAAGATACCACAGGCCAATTCAAAGTATCTTTTTCTCTCCAGTAGTAGGAATTGAACTGAGGACTTCTCACATGCTAGGCAAATACTCTAGTGCTGAGCTATAGCCTCCATTTTTTACTTTTGTTTTTGTTTTTGGGACAATCTTGCTAAGGATTCCATGTTGGCCTGGAATTCACAATGATCATCTTGCTTTAGCCCTCTAGCATGCTGGGATTACAGGAATGGGGCACCATGCCTGTTTAGCTCTTTTTTAAAACTCTGAGAGACATGGTCCTGACAAACTGCCCAGGCTAGTTGGAAACTTGTGATCCTCCTGCCTTGTCCTTCCCAGTAGCTGTGATTACAGGCATGCCCCCACACCCAGCTCAAAGAAGTATCTTTTTATAAATGGTCCTTCATGGACTTATTTGAACAACCTATTCCACTGTTTCACAAATAACATAGATGCTAATTCATTCCATTTATCCTACTAGATTCTCTTAGTTCACTGAAAGAAAGTTTAGTGCTGTTATCTGTTCTTGGTAAGAATCTTTTTTGGTCTCTGAGTAACTACTTTAAAAGTAATGACACCCAGTGTATTAACTATTGTTTTATATTAATTTTTGAAATTTTATTTTATTTTTAATAAAATAAAGATATGAAAATTAAAACAAAAAAATGACCATTAAACCAAATGAATATTAAAATCACAAAGAAAGTTAGCTGTAGTAACATATATCTGTGCCTGTAGTTCCAGTTACTCAGGAGACTGAGATAGGAGGACCACAAGTTTGAGGCCAACCTAAGTAACTTAGTGATTCCCTGTCTCAAAACAAAACAAAACAAAACAAAACAAAAATTTACAACTTAAGTAATAATAATGCCCATAATAAAATTTAAAACTAAAAAAATTTTACAGTAAAATTTTTTAAGAAGCAGTCATACTACCCACTATTTAATTCTGCATTGCTAGAACTGGAGAAAACAATCCTATAATTTATATGGAACCAGAATAGCAGAATAGCAAAAGGTGGGGCTGGGGATATAGCTAAGTGCCTCCTTGGCAGGAGAAGCCACTGGTTCTCCTGGAGGAGCTTGTCTTGGCTAACTTCCCCAATATGAATTTGGCCATTATCTTTGGAGGAGCTCAGGA
Organism: Dolichotis patagonum; assembly: GCA_004027295.1. Taxonomy (NCBI): domain Eukaryota; kingdom Metazoa; phylum Chordata; class Mammalia; order Rodentia; family Caviidae; genus Dolichotis; species Dolichotis patagonum. The sequence continues at coordinate 6,277 of PVJX010037318.1, forward strand.
GGTTTGGAGGAGCTTAGCTCCTTACCTTGAGCATTGCTTCCTGGCTCCAAGGGGAAGATGTGTGCTGTTCAATATACCTCAGAGTAGGGAAAGTAGAGGGGTCTAAAAGCTCTCTAGCCCAAACTCCTCTTTTTACGGATGAGAAAACTGAAGAGAGGGGTCACCAAAAATAACGGCATCTAACAAAAGAAGTAAATATTATAATTGCTTCTGTTTACTTCCATAAATAAAAAAAGGAACAAAATTAGCTTTACAAATACTGAACATGAATTTTCCATAGCATTGTAACTTGGTCCTTCTGTGGTATGTCCACTCTTCCCCTGTGGTATACCTTCAACTCTTTATTCCATGACACAAAGAGTCAACAGGACACTTCAGGAGAGGAGTGGACATGCCCCAAGAAGATACTGGACAAAGAACCATCATTCCTCTTTCTCCTTTCAGCATTTGTGACATCCTATAACTTGTGTATACCTGGATTAATGGGTTGATTTGGTATCAAACATACCTTCACTAAATGTGCAAATACCTTTTAAAAATTCCTGTAAAAATCAGAGGCTGGAAAAAACACAAATCATGTAAGCATATGAAAATAGCAAAACTGATATTCCTAACCCTAATATTAGTCTTTACCAGCGTCACTAGAAAACAAAGGGTAGCATATGTAACCACAAATTAGGCAAAAAATTCAAAATTATTAAGATTATATATGACACAGCTTTACATTTACCCTCATTAATAAACAGTAACTGGTGTGTACACTGTACCATGAAATACTAGTGAAGGATATTATAAAGTCTTTCCAATTAGCAATACATTTTATTTTATTTTTTAACTCCATTTTATTCAAACATAAAAAGAAAGAAAAAAAGAAAAAAGCTACAACAAAATTTTAAAGTACATCAATTGGGGTAACAATGGTACATACATTGCACATTACCAATACCTTTTAAAAATTGTATTACTCTTTTAAATTTATTTTTATATATGCTCCAGTATATTATACACATTAAGAACATGAATGCAGTAATAAATGAAATATATATACAGGCTGAGTTTCACTTACTGGAAATATTGGGGACCAAAAGTGTTCAAACTTCAGATTTTTGGGATTTTGGCAAGCTGCTTATATATAATGAGAAACATTGGGGCCATATCACATGTAAACATGAAATTCATTTCTATTTTATGTTTACCTTAGATATCAGTCTAATGGTAATTTTACAATATTTTTAGTTCACCTGTGGGGTTCATTTGTTTGTGATTTCTGCTTTGTGTGCTCCTGGGGATTGAACCCAAGACCTTTGCACTGGCTTCATTCCAAACTGTTTTTTCTTTTGAGACAAGGTCAAGCTAAGCTGCTAAACTGCCTGGATATGAACTTGTAATCTTTCTGCCTCAGCCTCCCCAAGTGGTGGGATTACAGTTGCGTGCTACCACTCCTGGCTAGTACACCTGTGTTTTAACTGTGATTTGTCACATGAGGTTGGGTGTGGAATTTTCCACTTGTGGCACCATGCTGGGTCTCAAAAAGTTTGAGGAGTTTTTGGTGCTGGAAGTGTACTCAGTGGCAGAGTATTTGCCTGGAATGTACAAGGCCCTTGGTTCTACCCAGTGCATCACACACACACACACACACACACACACACACGCGCGTTTTAGAACTTAGAACATTTCAGAATCAGATTTTGAATTTTCAGATGTACAATATTCAAGTTAAACCTTGAAAGTAGTATATGCACCATACACACTGCCCCCACCCCCATGTGGCAGGACCTCTCACTTGCCAGGCAGGCACTTATGCCACTGAGCTAAATCCCAGTCAACACATATTTACCGATGAGCCTAGGGGCCACTGAGCCAGAGTTTTAGAGAAAGAAACAATTTAGTCTTCCACCTCTGTTGAATTAGGTAAAGGAGTTAAAAACTCTTCCATCATTTGCATTTAATGGTTTATGACAGGGCCTCTTGTGTTCTACAAGACTAGAACTGTGCTGAAAACATTTGGAAAGAAACCTCAATTCTAATAGAACAACATGGTCAGAAGTGGCCGGTAAACTTTTATAATTCTTAAAGCAGTTCAATCCACAAACACCGAGCTTTAGAGATTAAAATCAGCATTTAAAAAGAGAAAACAGGCCAGCACCCAGTGGAACCCTGGAGAGTGTAAGACACTTGCGTGAGCAGCGCATACTTTGCCCCGCTGTGCACAGGCTCCTGTTACCAGGATAGCACTGTTTCCAGCACTCTAAGTCAGCATGGATGTGGACTTTCTAAACAGCTAGATAAGGCCACTCCTTTAAAAACATTTGTGGCTATGCAAAGTAACATGATAAGGGTAATCAAATGTCATGCTTCGGGTGGTAAGCTGATCTAAACTGGGGATCATAAAGGAATGTTATCTCCCTCCTCCATAAGAGCACAGCTGAGTGACTGACTGGCTGGTTCATTATGAGAAGACTGGCTCAAGGGCGCAGCCTTTGTTGAACTCCAGACACAATACAGGAAAGGCAATTCTGGTTCCTAAGAAAACTATCACAGTTTTTTTGTTGTTCTTGTTGTTTGGTTATTGTTGTTACTGAGGTTAACTATGTGAAGTTTTCTACAGCATTCACTTTCCAGTGTTAAATTATCATAATGTGTTCATTTTCCCAAGAACAGCCACGGAGTAGCTCACTTCTGACTTATCTAGGTAAATGTAAATGGCTGCCTGCTTCACAAAGCTGACCAGGTAAATCTTAAGTTTCTTCTTAAGTTAGAGAGTTCGGGTCACTACACAAAGGAAACATACTTAACTTTTTAAAAGCTGGCTCATTTTAAGAAAACTCAAGAGTCCTTAATTCTTTGGCACTAAAACCTACTTAAAACGCCAGCAGTATCAGTATCCAAGTTTCCTCGACATGCATCATTCAAGACCTTCTCAGCTTTACATGGGCAAGGAACTGCACATTTTCTGCTTTACTAAGAAAAGAACTAAAAGACTCCCGTGGCTTCTAGGCTGTGCAAGGTGAAGATAACACATTGTTTTTCAGCCAACCTCAGAAACTATTAAAAATGCTCAAACTGAAAGGCAACATGCTTATGTGTATACTATTTATAAGAAAAATGTCTTTCTAAAAGCTTTTGATTAGGGGACTGGGGATTTAGCTCAGTGGCTGAAGCGCCTGCCTGGCAAGTGCAAAGGTCGTGAGTTTGATCCCCGGTACAAAAAAAAAAAAAGCCTTTGATTAGGTACCTCACCAAATTCAGTGAAACAGGTAAAAAAAAAAAAAAAAAAAGCTTTTAAGCAAGGACACTATCTCCAGTTATATTTTGATTCTTAAAATGTAGATCGCTGAGCATGGTGGTATTCTCCTACAGTTCCAACACTCAAGAGCTGAGGCAGACAAATCACCAAGAGTTTAAGGCCAGCCTAAACTAACTCATAGTTAGTCTTAAAAATGAAAAAAAGTAAAAACAAACATAATGATGAAATTTATCTCAATTTAGCTATCATCTTGCACATAGTTGAATATAACATCATCACACCCCCAGTACTGCAAATATTCTCTACTGCCAATTGCTTTACATATTTGTGGAATCTCTTTAGAGGAGTTTTGCTTATTCATGATTAAACTACCGACTGGAAAAGTTGCTTCATCAAACCACAAGCATTAGCCTTCAAAGAATGATGGCATTCTTTCTAGATGGCATAGAAAAAATATATTCAGTTGTTTTAGCATTTTCCAAATAATTTTCTTCCATTTCTAAAGGAAAATTAAAGCCCAACAAAGATTATGAATTTTTTAAATTCAAGCCTGAACAAACCAAAACAGTTCTTTCTTACCTAATAAGTAATCCTGTTACAGAAGTTTTCAAAACAGAAAAATGAAGACAGAATGAAGAATTATGTGACCATCACACTAAGATTAATACTGCATTTGCATTGATTATCCAAAGCTACCTAGTATCCCAAAGCAAGAAAAAACTAAAAAAAAAAAAAAAAAAAAAATTGAGGCAGCTTATCTCAATTTAAAATCATATGAAGAAGTAGCACTAGAATCTGAAACTAGAGACTTGCAACTTACATAAGGGAAGACTGGCATACCTGCTTCTGCTGGTCTTCACACTTAAGATTTGAAGGTGTAGGAACACAAATAGAGGATTTATAATTCAGTCTCTCTAAGCTGTGCCTATCTTCAGACAGTACTATGTAAGTCAGTGTTTGACCAAAGAAATCAAGCGACTGACTCCTCACTGAAGTATTCTGCCTACTTCTACAGATTTTAATCTTAAATGAACTTGGAAAGGCCAGCCTGCAACATGGGTGTGGCTTGGAACTATAAAAAAGTCCAGAGGCAAAAATGTAGATGACATCAATATTTCTATTTCATCATAGCTGGGTTGGTTGAAATATACTGTGATACTTACTTTACCTCCAAGATTCTATTTAAGCAGATTTTCTTCCTGTGAAATGGAACCACTCTGTAAGCTTCCATATATTTATAAATATTCAATTTGCCACTGTAATTTTAAAATGGCAATGTTGTTTTCACCATGTGAAAAACCATTCAATAACTACTAAAAGAAAAAATCAAAACATTGTGTTAGACTTAAAAATGAGAAAAATCTACACCCTAATGAATTTGGCTTAGTACTGGATTACTTTCAAAAAATATTGAAAAATTCCCTTTGAATAATAACTGGAAACATACAGACTTTTACACTGGTACAGCTAAAAATACCTTAAGGGTTATAATCTTTTTAAGTGAGGCAAAAACAGGTTCATTTATAAACTTTCTACCATTTCACTGAGTGGTTAATTCTGCAGGGAGGAAGTCCAAAACATCTTTTATGATGCCCCATAAAAGTAAAGAATGAATGTTATAAAATTGCTTCACAAAGTAAAAGAAACAGTTAAGGATTTTGGTCTTACAGACCAGTTTAAAACAAAAAGTTCAAAGAAAATTTCATACTGCATGATTCATTTACATGAGAGTCAAACAAATGCAAACTGATCTGTGGTGACACAGCCAATCAGTGATTGTCAGGTCAATAAGGAATAGTGTGCAAAGGAGCATGAGGTAACTTTTAGGATAAAGAAAACGTACATCCTGATTGTGGCAATGACTGTATGGATGTATACAACGGTCAGAACACAGTAAGTGCCCACTTCTACTCAGGTGCAGTCTATCCTGCTAAGACTATACTTCAGCAAATGTTAAAGGTACACACATGTAAATATTTAAAGGGTCCCTGTGTTGAAGAAGGCTTATTCTTGCTGATCAATTTTGATCATGACAAGATGATCAAAATTGGATTGTGAGGCAAAACAAAACCAAAGCAAACAGGAGGCAAAGTAAGATATCTAAAGATATAATGGATGTTTAAATTGTTTAAAACTTAGAGTAAAATACACATTGCCAAGAATAACAAGTGTGTTTGAAACAAGGGGGAGTATTTTGAGTATGCTGAGGATTAACAGCAACGTGTCTTTTGCTGTAATAAATTTTTCAAATTAAACATCCACTGTATTTTATGAGCACCTCTCCTTGATCAAATGTTCACAGAAATTTCTACCAAATAAAAACAGTACAGTGGGTCCTCATCCACCTTATTCATCCAATCTGGCATCATGGGACTAATGGCTCTTTCCCCAAAGTCAAAATAAGAGTGAAAGGTAGACATTTTGAATCAGTTCAAGCTCTAGGCAATCATGACAATGCACCTGCACATACTTAAGAAAGAGGACTTCGAGAACTGCTTCACAAAGTGGCAAGAATGATGGGATTCGTGTATTGAAAGCAAGGAGATATACATTTTTTTTCTCTAATGATGAGCTGGAATTTATTTATTTACTTTTCTTGTTCTATTTGCAAATATTTGCCTAGTTATTTCCAAAGACTAAATTCTATGGGTGTGGACCTGTCCGATCACTATGTTGCACACTGCTCCTCCGTGGGGCACAAGGGGTCAGAAGGCTGCCATCGGGGCGGTTGGAGATCCAGGTCCCTGGGAGCCGTGCACTGGCACAATGACCCTGGAATGTAACAGTGAGGTCTCCTGGAGCCTTGCCCGTTCCTTCAAAAAGCAGACCTGGAAATTCCCCACTGTTTTAGGGTAAAACCCCAAATCAAGGAGTGCTATTTTTAAAGAGGTTGCTGGCAAGGTATCTTTTGCTTGAGATATTTTTGAAAACTCTTAAACATTCAAAAAAAATTTTTTTTTGCCTAGATTTTTTTTTTTTTTTTTTTTTTTTTTTTTTTGGTACCAAGGATCGAACTCATGACCTCACGCTTGCCAGGCAGGTGCTTAAGCCACTGAGCTAAATCCCTAGTTTTTTGACTAGATTTTATTTTTTTTTGGGGGGGGGGAGAAAGCGGATCAAAAAAATTTTTGATCATACCTCATTTTCTGTTCAAGTGGTTCAGAGCCAACCCAGGCTACCTCTGGGAACTAAGGTTCTCTGTACTGGGTCTTCCCTAACAAAGGCTCAAAGTACACTCTGGGCACTAAGAATCTTGTCTTTGGGGATTCTTACATAGGAAACTGGACCATTAATATTTTTGTATCAAAAATTCTATTATTTCAATAAGAGCACTTATGGATGTTTGCAATCCTGCTGCTATGTAGGGAATTCTGCTAACCTCTTGCCTAAAACATTTATTGGCCATGCCTGATTTACCCCAGGACTTTACTTCACAGAAGAAAAAAAAAAAATCAGTGATCTGTCCATTTAAATATGGATCCTGTATAATCATTTTCTGGTTTTAAAAGCAATACAGAAAATTTAAAATATTCATAAAATAAGAAAGTTTAAATTGTTTTCAAGCATACCATTCAAAAACAACCAGGAAATGAGGGCAACCTGGCTGCAATATCTGTCACCTCATTGAATGTCATGGCTGATCCGGCCGCTGTGGTTGGCAAGGCAGTTGTCTCCTCCCTCCTTCACCACTCGGTGGAAGAGGATGACCACACCAACACAGGAGGGCCTCTTCCTCCATCAAGGGTTTAGGTACGGCTGTGCTCCTCTGGTAGAACCTCCAAACGAGCTCTCAAAACTAACCAGTAAGAATTCCCATGGCGTTCTTCTATTCCTATATATTTTTATAAACAAAATTAGTATTTGCTACATGCAGTTTTATTTAATCTTATTAAATTTCCTTATCATTAATTTTTTAAAATTTTGTACCAGGGATTAAACTCATGATCTATGCCCCTGAGCTAAATCCCCAGCTAAAAAAAATTTTTTTAAATATACTTTCATGCTAATATAGATAATTTTTAAAAAATATACTCGTGCTTTATAATAGATCATGTTATGACTATGTTATGATTTAAGTATTACTGTTAATAGACAACGTAATTTCCAATGGATTTATTCTTAGAAATAATGCTTCAACAAACACCCTTGAACACAAAAATGAATGGGGAATGAGAAACGTTATACCCAAGTCTAATTTCTCTAAGATTTTTATCTTCTTCGTTTTCTTACAGGCAATTCCAACTTCTACTCTACAGCTAAAGTGTACCGTACAGGGCTGCCACTTTTATTGACAACAGGTTTTCTTCAGTACCTACTATGAGGCTCAACCAAAATTCCAGAGAAAATATATTAGTTTGATTTCAATGAAAACTGTGTAGAGCACACCTCCAGTACCAGCTACTCAAGAGGCCAAGGCAGAAGGACCCTTTGCACCCTGGAGATCAAGGCCAGCCTGGAGAACACAGTCAGACTATGTTAACAACAGCAACGACACACTATGTAGACAGGGATGTGGTGTCGAGTCACACTGATCAGGGCCAGTGCATGGTACAGTTTTAACCATTTGTGAATATCTGAGGCAAAAGTGTTTTAAGTCATCAGAAGCATTCAATCAGGATAGGAAAATAAAAATTTGAGTCAAACTTGTAGCATCTCAAACTATTTAATAAAACTCTTCCTCATTTAAATATATACTCAGGGCAGTAGCCCTATTTTTTTAATCTTGTAAACTCATACATACTTACTTGGAGATTTGTTTCTAAGAAGTATTGTCATATCTGTGAAAATATTAAAATAGAGTAGCTGCAAATGGAAGGAAATTTTAGAGTGTTTTGGGTGCTGATAATAATCCTAGTTTCATGACATGGGTGCTACTGTGTGGCAGCAACTGTAAATTTATCAAACTATATACTTACAATTAGTATCTCTTCCTGCATTATAGTATATGTCAATTAAAGGTTCAAAAACGGGAATCTTAAAAAGTCCATTACTTGGCCCCAAATGTACTAGGATATGGTAAGATATAAATTTGAATTAGAAATTCTGTCTCTAACAACTCATTTTTGCTCACTTGTATCAGACATTTTAGCAATGTTGTTAAGAGCACGCTAAAGAAACAATAAATATATATTTGTCCCCAAATTTTGGTATGTAAGATAATATCAATTAATTAAATTCAGTATTTCAAATAAATTCAACTAGTGGTTGTTAAGTCCCTATTTGGTCCAAGATGCCGCAGGAGCTTCTTCAACACTCTACAAATTTATGGAGGGAAAACACCCAGAGAAGAGCTCAAAAAACACTCTTTGAGGGGCCAGGATTTAGCTCAGATACAGGGTCATGAGTTTGATCCCCGATTCCAAAAATCAAAACCAAACACTCTTTGAAAAACTGACCAACAACAAGGTTTCTTTTTATCATGTTATTCAGCCATTAGGGAAATTGAGAAAATGCCACAGTTTTAGCATTTTTGGAAACTGTTTCTTAGAATAAGTAGGAGTCAAAACTTGTGATAAATATGCGTATCATAGATAAATTGGTAGACAGACATGAGCCGGTTAAGCAGCTGGGAGAACGTGAACGCAGGTGTGAAAGCAGGGAGCGTATGGCAGGCAATAAGTGAAAGCAAATACGTTGGTGGCAGGAGCGTGCCTGTTTCATATCATTTTTTCTGAATCTAAATTACCAAAGAAGCAGGCACAATGTAAATTCCCATCCTTTGCCATACACAGAGACAAGTACTGTTGTAGCTCTGCTTGACTAAAAAGTCCTGAAACATTCTTTACAAAACTGTTTTAAGACCTGGCCCAAAATGATTTTAACTTAGAAAAATACAGGTATTGTCACATTTTCTCAGGTATGTCAACATTAATACTTGCTATGCTTACAGCTCTGATGGTAGTAATAACCACTGCTATCTTACTTGGCAACAAGGCCAGATGATATGCCAGTGGTAGGCAGGAGAATACCTCCAAAGACGCCTGCACACTGGTCCCCAGAACCTGGAAACATGGTACCTTAAAAGGCAAAAGATCCTTCTCAGATGTTGACTAAGGGTATGGGCCCTGGCATGAGGTAGGTTATCCTGGATTATCCAGGCAGACCCAAACTCCTAATCATGTGTCCTTTTAAGAACAGAGAGCCTTTCCCTGTCAGGTCAGAGATGAAATGGTAGGGGAACGTCAAAATGTGAGAAGGGGTTGACTCACTGCCCCTACCTTTGAAGATAGTGAACAGGGGCCATGAACCAAGGAATGTAGGTGGCCTCAAAGAGATGGGAATGGCCTCCAGTTTACACGCAGCCAGAAAGGGGGCCTCAGGCCTCTCATTACAAGGACCTGACTCCTGCCAACAATCAGAATGAGCCTGACAAAGAGCCTCAGAAAGGAACGTGGTTCCACCTGGTATGCTGACTGTGCTGGTGAGGCCTGTGTCAGACTTTGACACACAATGTCTGACATTGCTGGGAGATAATAAATTTCTGTTGTTTTAGACAATTGAATTGTGTATTAATTGGTTATGGGAGCAAAAGAAAGCTACTACAGGCTCAGATAGTTTTATTCCAGAGTATGATGTTCTTTGCATTACCCAAAAGAAAAAGCAGCTATCATTTGAGAAATCCAAAGAGGTTAAGAAGAGGTAGGATATGTTTTTGGTTTTTTATTTGTCTGTCCATTTGTTTGTTCATTGTACTGGGGATCAAAATTAATCCTTTTTCATTCCCAATCCCCTTCCTAATTTTTTTTTTTTTTGTAACAGGGTCTCACTAAGTTACCCAGACTGTGTTCAAACCTGCAGTCCTCCTACCTAGTTTCTCAGAGTGCTAGAATCACAGAAGTGAGGTAGACTATGTTTGTTAGTTTGGTTTGGTTTGGTTTGGTTTGGTTGGATTGGGTTGGGTTGGGTTTGTTTTATTTTGCTTTGTTTGAGACAGGGTCTGCTATGTAGCCCAGGCTGTCCTTAAACTTGCTTATGTAGCCCAAGCTGGCCTCAAACTCACAGTGATCCTCCTGCTTCAGCCTCACAAGTGCTGGGATTACAGGCATGCACCACCAGACCCATCTCCAGAGTATGTTTTGAGGTAGGATCAATGTTGACTTTTTTGGTTCTCTTTAATTTTCCCTCCTACAGAATTTATAACATATCAGATATTAGTCTAATACTACATTTAGTTTAGCAGTTTAAGAAGAAAAACACCACAAAAACCAAATATCCAGAATTCTGCCAATACTAATGAACAGAGGTGTCTTTGTCTTAACCCTTCCTAATAGACTAGGGCCCAGAGATTACTACATTGCACAAAAAAAATGTTACCCAGCAATAGGTACAGCTCTCACTTGCAGTCATAAGATCAACCTGTAGGGAGATTTTAAATGCAAATTCCTGAGCCTTAACTCCAAAGATTCTTTCAGAAGTCTTAAGGGGGCGTCTAGGTATCCCAGACAGGATCAAAATGTAGCATTTCTGAATTTTGCCCTGTAGAATGAC
>PVJX010037319.1:0-17028 GCA_004027295.1 Dolichotis patagonum
CAAACAAAACAGGATAACACCATTCCAACTGATGATTTAAAACTTTGAAAGACTTCGAAGCTATGAGATGGGGCCTCATGCTTACCATAAAGTCTTATATACTCTTATCGAATCTCATATTAGGGAGACTATATGGTATTTACCCTTGTGAGTTTGGTTTATTTCACTTAAGAGAATGGTCTCAAGTCGTGTCCATTTAGCCATACCACCCTGAACGCGCCCGATCTCGTCCCCTGCTGACTTCTGTCTATACGTTTCCCTTGCTGGTCCCTCAAGGCCACGTGGTGGCAGGACTTGGTCTCCCAGCAACAGAGGACAGAGGACAACAGCCCAGCCCAGACCAAGCTGGAATCTCTCCCAGTTCCAAACCTCTGAAAGGTTCAGGTTTGCCCGGGTTGGATCCAGTTGAGCCAGTGGGCCAGGGAGGGGGTACGCTGTGTGCAGAGCTCCCGAGGCTTCGGTTTGCATGGACCTCTGTGGACACCCACAGGCCACTTGGGCCTGCAGGGTGGGCCCTGCTCCAGGCCCTGCAGCCCCGGCTGGCCTCGCCCCTTAGCTCTGCCCTCCTGCTGCTTCTCTCCTGACTATTCCTTTGCCCCACTTCCTTTTCTTCTCACATGGGTGCATCCCAGGTTCCACCTCAGCCTGCAGGGAGCAACTCATCCTGCCTTTGTGGCCGCGTGTCCCTGGGCAAGCTGCTTACCCTCTCTCGTGCCAAGTGCAGCAGTATACATGAGTATAATGAAGTAAAGATGCCTGCCTCGTGGGATCTCTGTGATAATTAAATCACACATTTAATGGAATTAAATAAGTTAATGGAAGCGAAGCATTTAGAACAGTGCCAGGGTGTGCATATCTACACCCCAGCTACGTATAGGCATATCTACAGATGACTCCCAATTTATTATAATTTGACTTAAAATTTTTCAGCTTTCCATGGTGCAAAAGAGGTCTATTCAGTAGAAATCAGATTTTAAATTTTGAATTTTTACCTAGCCCTGGGATAGCAGTGTCATGAAAGTAATAAAACAATGGGTATTCCATGATCTACGCTATTGCTAAACTGGTGTCGAGCAGGTTGGATATGGTAAATGCATTTTGGACTTAGGATACTTTTGCCTTAGGATGTGTTTGTTGGGGTGCAACCCCGCTGTGGTTGAGGAATATACACAAAAATATATCACATTCTATAAGTTATGTATGGAGCTGAGCACGGTGGCACACACCTGTCATCCCAGCACTCGGGAGGCTGAGGTAGGAGGATGGTTTTGAGTTCAAGGCCAGCCTGAACTACACAGAAAGACTATATCTCAAAAATATATATATGGAAAGATATTTATTTCAAGAAATTGGCTTACCTGACCTTATATGCTGACAAGTCCCAAGATTTGCAGCTGGCACCCTGGAGGCCAAGGAGAGCTGCTGGTCTAGGCTGTCCAAAGCCCTGAAGTACAGGAGAGCAGAGGTGTAAGTTCCAGTCTGAGTCTGAAGTCCAGAACACCAGGTAAGCTGGTGGTGTACGCTCTAATCGCAGGGCAAGAGAGCACCAATGTCCCAGCTCATTTCAGGTCTTCAGTTGATCGGATGGACCACTCACGCTGGTGAAGACAATCAGGCACAACTCATAAATACACCCAGAATGTATTGGCAAAACATCTGGGCACCCCATGGCCCAGTCAAGTTGACAAATAAAAACTAGACATTGGGGAGAGAACAAGATGATCATGATAACAGTGCTGAGAATCAAGACGTCTATCTAAACCACAAAGGTAGTGTTTGTCTTTTATGTTACAGGTTTTAAGAGTTGTTACACATTTTTCCACCCTTCCTTTGAGTCCATTTTTCCATTGCCTGCACTGGGTTTGGCCATATGACTTGCTCTGGTCTTGGGGGAATTAGCTTCCTTATCTCACCGTTTTTGTAACCAAGCCTCCATGGGAAGCAGCCCCAGGCCAGCACAGTTGATGCTGGAAATACATGGCCCACACGCCCAGAAGTTCCAGCTGTTCACTGGGCATGCAGTTGGACCATTAGTGATTATCCAGTCAGCACAGATCAGAAAAAACACTAAGCTAATCCACAGACTCTTGAGGGAAAAAATTACCAGGTGTTCTTTTTAAACCAGTTAAATTGTTTGGATGGTTTCTTATACCATACAAGAAAATGGATGCACAAATTGGTATCAGAAGTGGGGTGTGGTTGCAGATGTAGGCACTGAGTTTGGAACTGGCTGGGAAGCAGAAGCTGGCCATGTGGGGAAGAGGCAGCCAGCAGAGGCTGGGGAGATGAGGAGAGCCAGAAAGCCTTGGGGAAATCACCACAGCAGGCAGGGGAAATGGTGACCTGCATCCTGCCGCAGCGAAATAATCGCCTAAAGGTTGCCTAGAGTACCTTGAAAAACATGAAACAATAAAGCGAGTCTAGCCAAGGAGATCTCCAGAAGTGTGTTCAAAGAGGAAGCTGGGTGCGTGCAGCTGTCTCAGGGAGCTGAGGAAATACGGCACAGCTGTGTCTGCAAGCAGAATTTAAAAGAAACTCCGAGACACTGGAGTACAGGGCTGCAAAATAACTGTTTCACATTTTATTCTCTCCAGAAGGCCCAAGAGTCTCCAAGTGAGAAATAGCCTCAGGGTAAAGAACAAATCAGGACACGGCTGTAAAATTTGTACGGTAAGGCCTCTGAAATATTGAATTTAAGGTGATGCTTAGTGAACTTCGTCAGTGAGACCAAAGGGCTCCTAAGGCCCTAAGGTGCATCCAAAGAAGCCTGATTACAAGAGTAAGTCAGGAAAAGAAGTCTTTGGTGGAGAGAACAATAGGCCACCACCAAGTTTTCAAAAGAGTTGTGTCAGCCAGAACTTAGAGAGTTCGGAGTGAGAGGGGCCTCTCCACTCCTAGTTTCAAGGCGCCGGAAGCAGTCTGAAGGCCACTGAGCTGGGCCCGGCCACTTCTCACCCTAAGGAAGGAGCACGGGAGGGCTCTGTCTCCCAAGCACAGGCCGAGCTCCTCCTGCCGGGAGCCCTGGTGCCCTCTCCTCTTGCCCCAGCCGGGCCCTGGGCTCCTGCACCACCTCTGCCCATAACTATTGTGTTCTCGAGTCAGGGAGTGTCCTCTTGGGCCTCTGCTTTGCATTCACTGGGAAATCTTAAAATTTATAAGAAATTCTGGCTTGATGTAGTGGTGCACATCTGTCATCCCAAGAATGGGAAGCTGAGGCAGGAAGACCTCAAGTTCAAGCCTAGCCTGGGCAACCCAGCAAATTGGCCTGCTCTGGAAATAAAAAACTAAAACTAAAAGGGGAGGGATGGCTTCATACAAAGGCACTGAGCTCATTCCCTAGTTCAGAGAGAGAGAGACAGAGGCAGAGACACAGAGAGAGACAGAGAGAGAGAGAGAGACAGAGCACAGGAGGGAGGGGGAGAATGAGCAGGAGGGTGGGGGGGACAGGGGAAGAGGGGAGGTGAGGGAAGGAAATATTTAAAACAGAGGCCCTCTCTGCCCATTCTCTGATGATGGAAAACAGACGTAAACAAGGAGGAACCACATGGCCCCAAAGCCAAGAGGAGACGATGCGTGGCCTTGGCTCCTCTTCCTGGCCGTGAGTGAAGCCACAGCAGGGCTGGGCCTGGCGCCGAAGGCCTGATGGAGACCTATGGCACCGGATCTCCTCTGACCCAAGGCAGGCACCAGCAGGAGCTTCACGAGCACCCCCGGCTTCCAGCAGGAGCGGCTGTCACTGCTGACGGGTTTCTGTGACTCCGCAGACATCTCTTTCCAGGTCGTAGAAAGGCCGATTGGCAGGGGGCACAGGGCGGTGCGCTGCGTCCTGGGAGCTTTCCAGGTCCCAGGGTCCCAGGGGCACTGCCACCCTCACCGCATGGCTTCCAAGGTCCCCAGGGGCTGGAGTCCAGGGAGCAGAGCGGAAGAGGAAGCGGACTGCAGGCGAGGGTGAGTGATGCGGTTCTCCTGCCTAGCGGAGGCCGGAGCTCAGTCACCCGCCCTGGTCACCGCCAGGAGTGCTGCGCAGGTGGGCACCCAGGAGCCCAGGTGGGAGGGGAAGCAGGGTTGTGAGGTGACCGAAGCTGGGGGCATCTGATGACCATGGAGTGTGTTTCAAAGTTATCGTGACAGTTTTTAGATGTGGTTCAGCAAACAGATACAGTCAGTGTGTAAGTTTTAAAATGTATTGGAGTAAAACCCACATTGCCTTTAACCCCCCTCAAAATCCTCCCCCAGCTTCGAGCACACTGGTCCCACCGTCCCGGCCACGTCCTGCAGCAGCTCTGGAGAGCTCTCCTCGAGGGTCTTTAGCTGCTCTGAGTAGATTCTAAACGTTTCCCTTCCCTGGTCACTTTGACCTTGTGGAGGAGCTGGAAGTCACATGGTGCCAGTCCGGTGACTAAGGACGATGAGGACATGGCATCGTGGTTTTACGAGCTGCCTTTCTGCTGGATGGTGTTCGGCAGCGGCATTCACCACATTTTTGATCACACTTTGTAAAGAGGACTCCGGAGCTGCTGCGGGAAGCAGTAAGAACTGTGGTTCTCATAAGTGCGCTCAAAGCCAGCGGCAGTGTCCCAAGAGGGACTGGTGGCAGTGTGTCTTTTCCTGTAATAAAATTTTAAAATTTGAACATTCACCATGTATTTAGATCACACTGTATTTTTAGCATGGGAACTCAAATAAGTAAAGTGAGTCAGACCCCAGGGTCTAAGGCACATCAGAGGGCAGGGCTCCAAGAGGGGAGAAGCCAGGTTCCTGTCTACCTTTGCCCGGGCGTTGGAGCCCTGAATGCCATGGTTAAAGGTGCACACACTGGGGTCGACCAGACCAGTGGCATCTGTGCCCACTGGCTGGGGGATGTCGCTTCCACAGCCGAGACCACTGGGTCTCAGTGGCCTGTGTCTGAAATGGGAATTCAATTCCCTAAACTACAGGGCTGCTGGGAAGATGAATGAATGTCACTCACAGGTCCCTGGAGCCCGCACAATGAGAGCCAACCCCACCCCACTTCTCTCCCGGGTCTTGGAATTGGGTCGCAAGCACTATGACTTGAAGCCCTGTAAACTAGGGAGCCGAGGCAGGCGTTTGGGGCGGGAGGGCTGCCTGTTTCGAGGGATTAGGGGGAGAAGGGATTGAGGCAGGTCTTGCTGTGCATTTCAGGCTGGCTTTTAACTCACTGTGTCCCCCAGGCTGGTCTTGAATTCGCAATGATCCTGCCTCAGCCTACTAAGTGCTGAGATGACAGGCCTGTGCTGTCACGCCCAGCTACATGGTTTGTTAACGAGCAAGCGGAGAGATGGTGTTTGCAGAGAAAAATAAGAGACAGAGAGAGAGGGGGGAGAGAGACAGACAGACAGAGAGACAGAAAGAGAGGGATCCTTGGGTCTTTCCAGTTTTAACTGAGGCTGAAATGCATTCCCGCTCTCCGCTGAGAGTGAGGTGTCCCTGAGTCCTGTAATCTGACCTTCCGGCCCCCCTTGAAATGGCCTAGATGGGGTTTCTCCTCCTCAGGATCAACAAACCCAAAGCAAAACAAGCTAACTACACAAAATGTCATCAGAATGCTGTGCAGGCCTGCGTGGGCGGGAACCGAGGGGAGCCCCACAGACCCCAAGGCCCCTGGCCTACTGATGGGGACACCAGACCCACGCTCAGGTGAAGGGACTGCAAGTCTCCCAGCTGGAAAGGGAAGCTCCAGGGCTCCCACCTCCTCCTGCACCCAGAGAGGAAGGTGGGTGGGCACTGGCCATCCAGCAACCCGAAGAGCTGCGGACGCCAAGCCCTTTCTCTCCTGCTGCTCATCAGACCTGCGCTTCCGCCTCCTCGGAGCTGTCCTGGGACCCCTCTGCTCTGCCTTCCATGGTTCTTCTCTGCTCGGTTTCTCTCCCCAGCTCCCGTCTCAGAGAACAGCCGGCCTCACGCCCCTCACTCCCGTGGGCACCTCCACCAGCAGGAAGATTCTAGCCTTAGCCGGGGCCAAGCTTTGCTTTTCTTTCTGATCTATAGTGAGCTCTTTTATTTACATCATCAAACACTGGAAAGCAATGCCACCCTCAAGTGTGACTTTTGAATGCATTAACCTAACATTTTCACCTAAGTGTCCCTTTCCCTGATTTCATATTGTACACATATATACATCCCATTTGCATCTCTAATGAAACAAAATGTATATTCCTATTTATTTAAGTCACGCAAAGTGCTGATACGTGTGTATACTGTGAAATGCTCTCCTCGCTTCGCAGCACCTGTGCTGAAACTGAAATGGTAGCCAAAATAAAGGAGGGCGCGCACCGCCGCCTGCCGTAGCTTGGTGACCGGTGTGTGGACAGAGCCCTTCAGATCCGCCCCTTGGCGACCTCCAAGTGCACACACTGTCACCCTTGGCTACAGTCACCACGAGGACGGCAGGTCTCCAGCGCTGGTGCCCTTGGACGGGCACCGCCCCGGTCTCTCCGCCCAGCCGCGTGCCCACTCCGGTGCTCTCCGCTTCTCTGCGCCAGCTCCGTTAGACTCCTCCTGCAGTGAGGTCGTGCAGGCTGACCCTGCACTACCCGAGTTACCTCCGGGTGTGAGGTTCTGTAGGCTCCTGCATGTTGCTGCAAATGGTAGCATCGCCTCCTCTTTTACAGACTGAATCAGTTTTCCATGGTGCGTATAAATATATACGGGGGGGGGCTGCTCTCCTCAGGGGACCCAGGCAGGAGAGAGAAGGGGGGCAGGCAGGGAGATGAACCCCTCTAGGCCACGCCCCCAGCGACCGCCTCCTCCCCGGCCCCGCCCCCTGGCTTCCAGGAGTGTCGTGCCCCGTGATCCAAGCCCGGTGGCCTCCCAGGAGCCTGCCTATCAGCGCCTGAGGCTCCGGGGCCATCTAGGTAGCAGCCGTGGGGTGCAGAGCATTCTCTAACGCCGTCAGCCATCAGCAAGTCCCCTGGCTGCAGTGGAGGTGGCCTGCACGCATCTCTCAGGCCAGGGCTTCTCGTGTCCTTTGCGGGTAGACGCCGCACTGGGATTGCAGGACCATCTGGCAGTTCTACGTTTAATTTTCTGAGGAATGTCCATACTGGTTTCCGTAACAGCTAAAAAGAAATATAATGCACATTCCAGCCCACGGCGTGTGAATGCTCTCGTTTCTCCGAGTTATCTTCTGACTTTAGTAACAGCGGCCCGCTAGGCGGGGTGAGATCTCATTGTGCAGTTCCGATCTGCACTTCCTTATGGCTAGGGACACTGACGCCTTTCTGTGTACCTGTCGGCCACTGTCTATTTTCTTAGGAAAAATGGCTGTTGGGGTTCTTTGCCCATTTTAGAATCAATGTTTTGCTTTGCTTTGCTTTGCTTTCTGAATAATTTTTTCTGTGGCATTACATTTTTCTGATTTCCTTACATGTTTAGGGTACAAGCCTTTTACCAGTTTGCACCCATTTCCTGTTGGTCCATAGGTTACCTTATTGTTTAGTTGTTTCTTTTACTGTGTAGAAACTCTTTAGTTTAACGTATAGAACCAAATCCTGATTCTGCCTTTTATGAAACTGTGTGATGTAGGGACTAAAACTAGGCAGTTATGTGACAATAATTGTTTACCACACATCTGTGATATGCCAAATACTGTGCCTTGGGCTTAGGGTGTTGCTTATTTAATATTTGCATCTCCAGGAAATGAGCAGTGAGTTATTCTACATTCAAAAAAGAAGAACCGAGGTTCACAGACCCAACATAGATAACTTCATCACACAGAGGGGAAGAGGGGGGCTGCGCTGAACAGTACCACGTCACGAATTTCTGCTTGGGCTTAGGACTCCCGCCTAGTGGTGAAGCAGTGCTTGGGAACTTGACTCAAACCCAAGTTTGCTTAGCAAAGCATTAGCTTAGCACCAAATGTGCTGCGGATTAATGCAAATAGCTAAGGATCTACAGCTGTTTCCATTCGCTTTTGAAGAAGACGAAAAAACAGCAAGTGCCCATATCAAAACCTGGAGATGCCCAACGTGGTGGGTGCTGATGAGCGGGACGCAACCTGGCACAAGCGTGGTTGTGACTTCCCGGATCCATTTGGGGTGACTCGAGGACTCCCCAAGGCCACAGGAGAAGCACACGCTGGGCCTTCTGCTCCCAAATAGACACACGTGTGCAGATCCACACACGCTTCCTGCAGATCCAGGAAAGGGCAAAACCATACAATGGGCTGAAATATTTCATCTGTGATTAATTACCTGAGAAAAAAGAAACGAATTCCCCAAATAATTAGAACAAGCTCCCAGCCTGGCACCGCCGATCTCTGCGCTTCATCTGTTAGTTAGAAACGGAGCCGCAGGGGCTGCGGGGCGGGAGCGGCGGCCGGAGCAAAGCCTCGAGGCCCTCACCCCTCCAGCGTCCACTCTTCTCCAGTGTGTGTCCCTCCCCCCCGGCCCAGTCTCCTGCAGTCACGTACGTCGAGGTATTCAGGAACTGGTCTTGCACCGTATGTTGAATGAAACTAGCACCCACTTCTTGGTATTTCCTGGGTTCCCAGGCTTGTGCTATGTTACATGATTTAATGAACTTAATTCTCACAACAAACCTGTGAGGGAGACTTTATTATCTCCAATCTGCAGAAGAGAAACTGAGGAGAGAGCTCTCGTACCTTTCTGTCAGCGCAGCCAGACTTTACAGCTAGGTTTGTAGAATTTTGAAACCCACAAAACCGTAATAACTAGCCATGCTGTAGTGTCATCATTAGTCATTATTGCTAATAGTTAATGTAGCAAAGATAAAATGAATAGTCTCCTAAGACCTGAGCTGTCTGTCACGTGAGTTGTTTGTCCTGCGCCTAACAACCAAATGCCATTTCCCCTGAGGACCAGCCATTCTCCGGAAGCAGTGGCCAGCGGTACCAGGTGCTGGCTTTCCGCCCCCTGTCAGCGAGAAACCCTGATGTGAGATTTGGAAGATGAACAAGGAAGCGGCTGTGGGTGTCTCGGTGCCCTCCTGAGTGCCATCCCCGGGCGGCTGGCAGCTGCTGACACCCCGGTGCCGGCTCGCCCAGGCTTCCCTGGGAGGAGGAGCAGCAGCTCCAGTCTTTGCTCTCACCTGCCCCAGTGGTTTTATAATCCACTGTCTCCTTGTGTTAAAGTTCTATACCTGCGATGGCTCCCGTCCTCCCCGCTGATGAGTTATCCAAGGTAACGGCCCATTAATAATAAAATTCAAGCAATTGGAAAGCTAACACCGGCACTGGGGCTGTAGCTCGGTGGAGAGCACTCGTGTGGCACGTGTAAGGCCCGGGGCCGGATGCCCAGAGAGGCACAGACGACAGCAATTAACACACATGGGCTACCTGCTCTATTCCAGACACTGCATTGTGATGTTGGAACAGCAACATAAATCAATAATCCCTTCTCTTGAAGAATTTATGCTATTATACGTATAAAATATTCATTAAATAAATGACTACAGACCATGAGAGAAAGAGCAGTTTAGAAACACTTGTGCAGATGGAACAATAGAACAAGTCCAAATCAGAGAACGAGACGTAGCTGAGTTCACATTGCTCCTGTAATTCCCTTCCCGCGTAGCTTTGGACCATCACTGCAGAACCTACTAATACGTAATCTTTACTTTCATCCTGTGGAAGCAAAATGGATTTTGGACTTGAGTGAACCAAAGTTAACCAGTCCTTCATCGTTACTGACATTGGGCAATATTTTCAGGCAGTGAAATGGATTTTTAAAATACCAAAATTAGTACATAGTGACAGGAAGCAAAATTGTTCAGTTCCTGAGCATCAAAGTATTTAATGAATGTGGCCTAGAATGAGATTTTTTTAAAAAAGAATCTTAAAACATCTAAGGACATCTGTAGTCTCTGGCCTCTAAAATGGCTTCCAAGATGGCCTCCAACATGATCTTCAAGATGGCTTCCAAAATGGCATCCAGTGATTCTCACTTCCTGGTGTTTGTGCCCTTGTATAAGTTATTCTCACAGAGGGCTGACCTGTGGAACACACTGGGTGTTGTTAAACGACTGTGTCTGACTTGAGCACTGCACCACCCATTTTGCTGTCTGTGGGGCTAGTTACCAAGTCATGAGGACACTGAGTGGAGACTCATGCCCACAGCCCTGAGAGTGGGTTATCATGGTCAGGACTCTTCAGGGCCTCCTCAAGCCTTCGGATAACTGCAGCCTGACCAACAGCTCACCTGCAGCCTCACCATGGATCTTGAGCCAGAGCATGCCGGCTCAGCTACCACAAAAACCCTACCCACAAAGACTGTGAGCTAAAAGTCTCTGTTCTGGCGTTTGGGTTACAGACCAATAAAAAACTAAAGCAGAGTCCAGATAGTCCATTCACAGCAATGCCTTCAGTCTCTTGCTCTCTCCTCTCCTGTAGCACCCCATTCCTGGGTGTCTCCCACCTTCCTACCTTAACAGGACTCTTCCACCAGCTTTTCCAATCCATTAGGCTCCTTACCATAGCCACCCCATGATATGCACCTGTCACATCTTCCCAGAGAACAGCCTTGCAGGGATCTGTGTCTTCTGTTTTCATTGCTTTTCTCCTGAGTCTCTAACTCTGCCACTTTTACCTGTTCTATCCTCAGAGAGGAGGATAGAGGAGGAGTGGAGGAAGACGGTAAGTGGGGAAAAGAGAAGGGATGGCTATAATTAAGCTCATCTCACCACATGGCACCCTGGGTTGCTGTGGGAATTAAACCTGGTGCTACATAAACAATACCCAGCACACCAGCTTGGCTCTCGCCTCACACCTCTTCATCCACGGGGCACCCTTGGGGTTCACCGTAACTCTTCACCTCTTCCCCTAGCACCTTCTGTTCCCTGTGTTAAGAACGCCCTGCCTCTTCTTGATTCATTGGTGAGCTCTTGCGCTACAAAATCAGCTCAAGTTTTGACAGTCTTCAAAAGCCTTGTCTGTCCTCCCAGGCCAAGAGCACCGTCCCTTCTTCCGCCACGTTCCTGCCTCTCTGGGATTGGTGTTCATCCACTGCTGTAAGCAGCACAGATTTGTCACTCCCGAGCAGCTTGGGAGGCTTCAAAAGTAAGGAAGGTGTCATATTTGCCCCTCTGCTTGTCGTGAAGAGAGAGGGAAAGAGGCGATAGTGAAATGGAGGAAGCAAGAGAGGAAGGAGGAAGCGGACACTGACTGGCTGTGACCCTCAGCGTCCACTTCCTTCCCCTTATCCTGACTTCCTGTGCTGCCTGGCCACCAGATGCTGCCCCAGGAGTAGACTTAGTTTTGCCCGGAGACATCACAATACCACAGGGTCTCAATCCTTGTGCACAGACCGGCTCAGAGATGGCTGCGGGACCCCACGGGGGACATCCTGAGTCTGCAAGGAAGGACTGGCCTCCTCCTCTCCTGGGAGCTGCCTGGGACACTTCCTTCCCCGATGCGTGTGGGTTGAGATCCCTGGACTCTCCATCACTTCAGAAAGAAACCTTCTGAGAATGAAATAAACAGCGTAGAAGGAGAGGGCAGAAAAGAAAACAAAATACATCTTTGCACATCCTCTAAGCCCTGGGCCAAGCCGTATCTTTGAGGTGGGCCCACGGCTTTCAGATGCAGGAAGTCTGTTTTGCTGCCCAGTTTTACCTGGGTTTTACGCACAGTCAGAACCTACATAGAAGGAAAACCAGGCCCAAGTTCAATGTTCTCAGAGCACCTGAAGTAGTAGTTGGGTGTTTACAGGAGCGAGTGTCATTTATGTGCACAATTCACGCATCTGGCCTGGCTTCCTCCCCAGCGGTCAGATGACAGCGCCGCTGTCTGCCCAGCAGGGGGCTGTGTGGTTCCCCTGATAAAGGCAGAGATGGTTTCTTCATTCACTGGACAAACACCGAGCATCTCCTAAAACCCAGGCACTGGGCTGGCCCAGGAGGATGAGGGCCTCCTCCAGGGCAGACAGAGACAAATTCATGATCCCCGGGGTCCCCGCACAGCCCTGCACACCATCGTGGGCACGAGATCCACAGAGGGATTTTGTGGCTACGTCAGGCAGCCAGAGCCTGGCTAGGAAGAGGGAAAAGAGAGCAGATCAGGGGCTGGAAGAATCCTGATCTGCTCCAGGCTGGAAAAACCAGGAAGGGAATTAGGAGAGAGCGGCAGGCCGGCTCCAGGCCGGTGAGGAGGACGGGTTCAGGGACCGACTCTAGAAACGCAGGCCATGATGAGCTTGCTGAGCTCCGAGGGGCCTGGAGGGCAGCAGGTTTCTAGGGCCGGGGGAGGTGACTGTGCGCCCACCGAGCTGGGCAGGGATGCAGGCAATGTCACCCGGCCGTCTGATCAGCCACGGCGGGGGTCGGGGGGACCCCGTGTACATTCCTGCCCATGTCCCAGCCCCTCCCGAAGGCCCCTCCTGCACTCTCTGGAAGACCTGCTTTCCTAAAGGACTGACTTCTTCTCCCACATGGACACCGGCCCTTATCCAACTGATCTCCTAGCTTCACACGCATGTCAGACTTGGATAATCATACCATTCTATTCTGTTACACACTTGTCTCTCTTCCTTATTGTAATCCAAACATTGTGATCCCTTTTCCCATCTTTGCCATCTGGAAAGTTTATATTTGTAATCCCATTGAAATGTTATCAGAATTCCAGTGAGTTAATTCCAATCCACCACCTCCAGTGCAGCCCGCAGAGAGAATGAAGACACTGAGACATACTCATTTTTATGGGCAGCCAAGGGGTCCTGAGTCCAACCGGGTGAGAGTCTAACCCAGGAGCTCTTAATTCATTAAAATAGGAGTGGCCCAAGGATGAGCGACAGTGAGAATGGTGGGAATCATGTGAGTCTGGGAGCTGGGCTTAGCCGGGAGGCCAGGAAGCACCCCAGCCACACGCAGAGAGAAGGGGGGCAGAAAGACCAATCTGCACAACTCAACTGGGGTAGCGTTTAAACATTAGGGGGCTGTTGCTTCAGTTTCTGACGTGTAAACTTTTGTGTCCCGGGTTGTCATAGCCTCAAACCCAGCTGACATCCCTGGAGCTATGTGGCTCTGCCATCCCGCTGTGCTCAACCCTTTATAGGGAGACACGAGGTGAGGAAACAGGAAACTGTCAGCTGGCTTCAAAGGTCACACATCAGGACCTCAGCTGGCCCTGTTTACACTGCTTAGAGCCAGCTGCAGGGAGAAGGAAATAGCTCAGCCAGCTCTGTTCACATACATGGAGACAGAGCCGGTTCAACTAATGTGGAAGAGATTGTTCTGCATTCAAGGGCAGCCGTCCATATGGTCTTCCACACTTCCTCTGTCAAGAGCAAGAACTGTGTCACGTCCGTGCCCGGGGTCCCAGCCCCTAACTCAGCTCTGGCAAAGACACCAGCTAGACAGTGTGGTCAGTGGCCCAGTGGTCAAGCCAGGGGACCCAGACTTGGTGCGTTCCTTCCCTCACTGCAGCATCTGTGGCAAGTTCTCCGGTGATGCCTTGGAGTCCCAGCCTCCACCGTGGGGATCCTGGCTGCAGTTGCCCCTGGTCATCCTGGTGCTATGTGGACTGGCCGTGAAAGGCAGCAAGGGAGGGCTTGTTAAAAGCTGGGCGTCATCACGGCTGAACCGAGGAAGGCCAGGGTTAAACCTGCTGTCATTTAAAGTTCCAGCCCCACCTGAAGACCATTTTGTCCCTAATCAGCCACCTAGCAGCTGGTGGCAGACACTTTCTGCAGAGCTTTTCTCAATGTGCAGCCCAGCCGCGGGTGGAAGCAGCCTCAACCCACAGGCTGCGGGCATTGCCGCCCTTCTCAGCGAGACGCTGTCACTTAGCTCCCCGGGCTGCTAACAAATCCCACCTGGCAGCTTCACACAGAGGATGTTGCCACGCTGCCCACGGGGCCTTGGCCCCTGCAGCCTCAGAGGGGATCCTTCCCTGCCTCTTCCGGCCTTGCAGCGACCCAAGGGTTCTTCGGCATCACCTCAAAACAGAAGCCCCTGCTCAAGCAAAGCCAGAGGCCCCAGGAGCAGACACCTGTCGCTGTGGGAACATGTGGCAAGGCCGTCCCCCCACCCACAACACACATACGGGTATTGTGGAGAGAAAGAGCTCCGTACCCCAAGAATCAAAGGCAGGAGTCCCGGCTGTGACCAAGGCTGGCGGGCAGCAGAGCAGACAGTGCTGTCCCCGGGGTGCAGAGAACGCCTGGTTTCAATCCCAGCTTCGGGTTTCCTCCCAGTACGGGTTCTGCCTGGAGAAACTCTGCGAGTGTGGATGGAGATGTGCGGCTTTGGAGCCCAGCAAAAGACACTTCGGAGTGTCGGTGAGGGTGTCACGGGTGTGGTGGGGGACTTGAATGACAGTAGGTGTCTGCCTCACCAGAGGAGCCTGAGAAGGGAGAGTGGCCAGGGCAGGTCAGCTCCCCTCTGGCTCTCTGCGTTTGGAAGTAGGAGGGTCAGGGGACATGCTTGGGACATTCTGGGGTCACCAGGAATACAGCTTAGCATCAGGACAGAGGACCAGCGGGACACAGGACAGACATACCAGTCTCCTGTAGGTAACAGCACATGACGCCTTAGAATGGAGCACTTCAGCCAGAGAAGTAGCGTTTGTTGAACACTTGCTAAGGTACAGGCCCTGTTTTCACACAGGAATTAACTTCAGTAATTACCTTATAATTAGCATCACCTTAGGAGCAAGGAAATGCTTGCCCCAGGACTGGCAGCCAATGGGTAAGCACGAGACCTGGATTTGAACCCCGGCCACCTGGCCTGCAGCCTGGGCTCATCTTCCCTGCACACCACTGCCCACCATGCTGGACCCACTAGAGGAGAGGTGGAGGAGAGGACCAGGTACCTTCCTCACAGGCAGGGTTTTGGGGGTGACTGGGTCATGGAGGTGTGATGCTCAGATTAGTCCACTGTGGAGTTTACAGCATTTAGCTGTGACGTAGGGAGGTGACGCCTGGTTAGAGGAGATGGTCACTGTGGGCGGGGCCTGGAGATATATATATGTCCCTCCTCCTCCCTTGATCCCTCTCTGATTCCTGTTTCCCCTCTACCTACCTTGGAGCCAGCTGAGTATGGAACGAAACCTCTAAAAACTTCAAGCCAAAATAAACCATCCTCCTTTAAGTTGTGCACATCGGGCATTGTGTCTCAGAAATAACGAAAGTAGTTAAGACAGGCTCCAAGGGTTAATTTCCCACCCTGAAAAAACACTGGCAGCAAAATTTGAGCAACAAAAGTGAACAGACCCTTCTCAGAAGAAGTACAAATGGCTTGGGGCTGGGGATTTAGCTCAGCAGCATAAGCGCCTGCCTTGCAAGCAGGCAGTCATGAGTTCGATCCCTAGTACCGATAA
Source organism: Dolichotis patagonum (assembly GCA_004027295.1). Classification (NCBI taxonomy): domain Eukaryota; kingdom Metazoa; phylum Chordata; class Mammalia; order Rodentia; family Caviidae; genus Dolichotis; species Dolichotis patagonum. The sequence continues at coordinate 15,293 of PVJX010037319.1, forward strand.
AAAAAAAAAAAAGAAGTACAAATGGCAATAAATGAAAAATGTTCAACATCACTGGCCAGTAAAGAAATGCAAATTAAAGCAACACTGAGATTCCACCTTACTGCAGAAAGAATGGCTGTCATCAAGAAATCAAATAATAGAAAGTGGAAGACAAGATGGCGGACTGGTAGGTAGCAGGAGAGAGACCCTCTCTGAGAGAGACAGCTCAAATGCTAGAATAAAACACCCTGGAGAGACCCAAACAGAGAGAGATGGACTCTCACAACCCACAAAGAAACTAAAGTGCAAAAGACCGCTCGAATATGAGGTCCTGGGGCTACTATTAGTGAAGATAAGATCAGCGAGCACGGCGCCCTCCTCAAGCCGCCTGAATTCCTGCCCGACCTGAACAAGCGATCCATGCCAGAGCAACTGGCTTGAGCCGCCAGAGTTCAGAGCTGAACAGCCCTGCGTGCAGCTTGCCTGGACCGGCCCTGCACTCGACCCACCCAGAGGCACCGTGAATTCCCACCGTAGCCACACTGAAGTCGGAGGTCGGGGAGTCCAGCAGTTCTCAAGGATGTGGTGAGTGATGGGAATAAGACCCTCCCACGGGAAAGGGGAAACCGACTGGATGACATGTTGGATTTGGGCAGCACAGCCCTAACTCCATAAGGAAGTGGCTTCAGCTGGTTGCTCCCCTCGCTGAGCAGATTGGTGGAATCTGCTTGGACTAGGCCTCGCTCCTGAGATCAGTACACACTGACGCAGTGAAGGCCTGCAAAGGTTGACTGGCCCAGAAGGGAGGAGCTAGTGCACACTGCCCGTGGGTGAACTCTAATCTCTGATAACCTATTGAAGAGGGCTAAAGCTCCTAGCCTGCACCCTCTAGAGGAGGCTTAGCCAACAAGAAAAGGGTCTGGGAATTGCACTGTACACTTGTATGGAAGGAACCAAAAACATGACGAAAAGGAGAAATAAGAAAACACTCCCAGCCCCCAACCCTGAGAACATTGATCCAGGAGAGATAAATACAAAAGACATTGAGGGCAGCAAAAATGCAACATCAAACACAGTGTTAGCGGACATAAAGAGTTATCTTCAGGACCTCGTAAGCGGGACCAAAACTGAAATATTAATTCAAATTAAACAAGAGATAAGTAGATTAATAAAAGAAGGGCTGGGCACCTCTCAAGAAGACACAGACAGAAGAAGGGAGGAGCACAAATGGAGAGAAAAATTTAATGAAGAATTCAGGAAAAACCTAGAATTCATGAAGCAGATTCAAAGAGATTATCAGGAAACTAAAGACTCCATAGAAAGCTGGCAAAACTTCTTGAAAGAAATCAAAGATAGACTATCAAAAATTGAACACAGGCTTGCAATGTGGGGTCATGAAAGGGAAGATCTCTTAAAAATAACAAGGGAGCAGGGAGCAGTAAAGATACAAAGACTGGAAGATGACAAGAGGATCTATAACTTAAGAATAAAGTATGTGAATGAAGAAGCAGGAATCAAATCAGAGGAATTACAAAGGCTATTCACAGAAATTATTAAGGAAAATCTCCCAAGCATAGAAAAAAGAAATGATATGCAGAGGTATGAAGCATACAGAACTCCAGCCACCTACAACCCAAACAGAGCTACACCCAGACACATAATAATCAAGATCCCAGAAATTCAATATAAGAACAGAATATTAAAAGCCATCAGAGAAAAGAAACAGATCACCTATAAAGGAAAACCCATCAAAATCA